>SJYC01114442.1:0-37500 GCA_006408675.1 Madoqua kirkii | reverse complement strand
AAAGCTAAAGAGAATGATGCATTAACTTCAGTGTCTTACCATGTGGCACTAACAAGCTTCAGTATCCTGTGGTCTTTGCTGCAGGTCTTTTCTGCTCCTCGGGAAAGAACAAAGGCAATACAGATTCAACTGGGTCTTTTGAAAAATCTATCACAAAATTGTCATTTTAATCTTAATCTTAATTGTTATCTTAATCATTGTCTTCCTTAATCTCGAAGGCTGCCACAATCATGGATGTTATATTTATTCTTCACATACATCTGTTGAATTTAAATCAGATATTATATATTTATCATGTTATAAATAGTTTGTATATAAATGAACCTGCATTTTGTGGGGTTTATCCACATTATGTTTTTCAGAGATTTAGTATATTCCTCCATATCATGTAAATCTTTTATTTTCATTATTCATGTCTGCACCAATTTGCTTAGCTCATGCTGTATTGATGGACATTTTAGATTAGTGCTTCCATTTTAGTTACAGAAACAAAGATGTAGTGGACGATTTGGTCTGTGCTTTTGCCACATATTTCTAGAATATATACCTGGAAGTGGGATTTCTGAGTTACAGACAGTCATGACTAGTCTCCAATGTAGTTCAATAGACTTATACACATACTGATGGATTATGATAATTTGTACCTTTACAGTTCAGTTCAGTCGCTCAGTTGTGTCCGACTCTTTGCAACCCCATGAATCTCAGCACGCCAGGCCTCCTTGTCCATCACCAGCTCTCGGAGTTCACCCAAACTCATCTGTATCATGTCAGTGATGCCATCTAGCCATCTCATCCCCTGTCATTCCCTTCTCCTCCAGCCCCAATTGCTCCCAGCATCAAGGGCTTTTCCAAAGAGTCAGCTCTTCGCATCAGGCGCCAAAGTATTGGAGTTTCAGCTTCAACATCAGTCCTGGAAATGAACATCCAGGACTGATCTTCTTTAGGATGGACTGGTTGGATCTCCTTGCAGTCCAAGGGACTCTCAAGAGTCTTCTCTAACACCACAGTTCAAAAACATCAATTCTTTGGTGCTTAGCTTTCTTCACACTCCAACTCTCACATCCATACATGACCACAGGAAAAGCCATAGCCTTGACTAGACAGACTTTGTTGGCAAAGAAATGTCCCTACTTTTGAATATGCTATCTAGGTTGGTCATAACTTTCCTTCCAAGGAGTAAGCGTCTTTTAATTTCACGGCTGCAGTCACCATCTGCAGTGATTTTGGAGCCCCCCAAAATAAAATCTGACACTGTTTCCACTGTTTCACCATCTATTTGCCATGAAGTGATGGGACCAGATGCCACGATCTTCGTTTTCTGAATGTTGAACTTTAAGCCAACTTTTTCACTCTCCTCTTTCACTTTCATCAAGAAGCTTTTTAGTTCCTCCTCACTTTCTGCCATAAGGGTGGTGTCATCTGTGTATCTGAGGTTACTGATATTTCTCCCAGCAATCTTGCTTCCAGCTTGTGCTTACTCCAGCCCAGCGTTTCTCATGATGTACTCTGCATATAAGTTAAATAAGCAGGGTAACAATATACAGCCCAGCGTTTCTCATGATGTACTCTGTACCTTTGCAAAACCTAGTGAACTCCTGACAAAGCCAGGCTTTAAAGTTCTGTCACCAGATTGGTAAGGTGGCTGATTCATTTCAGCAAACTGAACAGCTTCCTCTGTCTGTATCAGCCATTTAGATTTCTTCTTTCATGAATTTACTGTTAATGTTCTCTGTCCATTTTTCAGTTGGGTTGTTTGGCTTTTCCTTATTGATTCATAGAAGATTCTTTGTATAATTTGAGTACTAATTCTTTTCTATCTCTTTATATTCTGTGTCTGTGTGTGTTAATATGTCTCCATTGCTTTTCTTTGTTTTGTGTGTGATAGCTTACTGAACAGAACTGAAAATTTTAGTGTAGGTGAAAGAATGACCTTTTCCCTTTATGATTTATATATTTTGATTCATGGACCTGACATTCCAGGTTCCTATGCAATATTGCTCTTTATGGCATCAGACCTTGCTTCTATCACCAGTCACATCCATAACTAGGTATTGTTTTTGCTTTGGCTCCATCACTTCATTCTTTCTGGAGTTATTTCTCCACTGATCTCCAGTAGCATATTGGGTACCTACCAACCTGGGGAGTTCCTCTTTTGGTATCCTATCATTTTGCCTTTTCATACTGTTCATGGGGTTGTCAAGACAAGAATACTGAAGTGGTTTGCCATCCCCTTCTTTAGTGGACCACATTCTGTCACACCTCTCCACCATGCCGGCCCATCTTGGGTGGCCCCACAGGCATGGCTTAGTTTCGTTGAGTTAGACAAGCTATGGTCCGTGTGATCAGATTGGCTAGTTGTCTGTGACTGTGGTTTCAGTTTGTCTGCCCTCAAGCCCTCTCTCAGTGCCCACAGTCTTATCTTAGATGTGGGGTATGTCTTCACGGCTGCTCCTGACCTTCAACGTGGGGCAGCTCCTCCCAGCCACTCCTTAGATGTTGGGTAGCTCCTCTCTGCTGCCACCCCGATCTTGGATGTCAGTTAGCTACTCTTGCCGCTCTTGCGCCATTGCGCAGATGGCAAGAGTGAATGTCAACCTTCTAGGAATCAGTGAACTAAGATGGCCTTCAGTTCAGTTCAGTCGCTCAGTCGTGTCCGACTCTTTGCGACCCCATGAATCACAGCACGCCAGGCCTCCCTGTTCATCACCATCTTTTGGAGTTCACTCAGATTCACATCCATCGAGTCCATGATGCCATCCAGCCATCTCATCCTCGGTCATCTCCTTCTCCTCCTGCCCCTAATGCCTCCCAGATCAGAGTCTTTTCCAATGAGTCAACTCTTTGCATAAGGTGGCCAAAGTACTGAAGTTTCAGCTTTAGCATCATTCCTTCCAAAGAACACCCAGGGTTGATCTCCTTCAGAATGGACTGGTTGGGTTTCCTTGCTGTCCAAGGGACTCTCAAGAGTCTTCTCCAACACCACAGTTCAAAAGCATCAATTCTTTGGTGCTCAGCCTTCTTCACAGTCCAACTCTCACATCCATACATGACCCCAGGAAAAACCATAGCCTTGACTAGACGGACCTTAGTTGGCAAAGTAATGTCTCTGCTTTTGAATATGCTATCTAGGTTGGTCATAACTTTTCTTCCAAGGAGTAAGCGTCTTCTAATTTCATGGCTGTAGTCACCATCTGCAGTGATTTTGGAGCCCCCAAAAATAAAGTCTGACACTGTTTCCACTGTTTCCCCATCTATTTCCCATGAAGTGATAGGATTCGATGCCATGATCTTCATTTTCTGAATGTTGAGCTTTAAGCCAACTTTTTCATTCTCCTCTTTCACCTTCATCAAGAGGCCCTTTAGCTCTTTGTGACTCCATGAATTGCAGTACGCTACTGTGGGCAGGAATCCCTTAGAAGAAATGAAGTAGCCATCATGGTCAACAAAACAGTCCAAAATGCAGTGCTTGGATGCAGTCTCAAAAATGACAGAATGATCTCTGCTTGTTTCCAAGGCAAACCATTCATATCATGGTAATCCAAGCCTATGTCCCAACCAGTAACGCTGAAGAAGCTGAGGTGAAATGGTTCGATGAAGACCTACAAGGCCTTTTTGTACTATCATCCCCCAAAATATGTCTTTTTCCTTATAGGGGACTGGAATGCAAAAGTAACAAGTCAAGAAACACCTAGAGTAACAGGCAAATTTGGCCTTGGAGTACAGAATGAAGCAGGGCAAAGGCTAACAGAGTTTTGCCAAGAGAACCCACTGGTCATAGCAAACACCCTCTTCCAACAACACAAGAAAAGACTCTACACATGGACATCACCAGATGGTTAACACTGAAATCAGATTGATTATATTCTTTTCAGCCAAAGATGGAGAAGTTCTATACGGTCAGCAAAAACAAGACCAGGAGCTGATGTGGCTCAAATCATGAACTCCTTATTACCAAGTTCAGACTTAAATTGAAGAAAGAAGGGATAACCACTAGACCATTCAGGTATGACCTAAATCAAATCCCTTATGATTATACAGTGGAAGTGAGAAATAGATTTAAGGGCCTAGATCTGATAGACAGAGTGTCTGATCAACTATGGACAGAAGTTCGTGACATTGTACAGGAGACAGGGATCAAGACCATCTGCAATAAAAAGAAATGCAAAAAAGCAAAATGGCTGTCTGAAGAGGCCTTAGAAATAGCTGTGAAAAGACGAGTAATGAAAAGCAAAGTAGAAAATGAAAGATATAAACATCAGAATGCAGAATTCCAAAGAATAGTAAGGAGAGATAAAAAGACTTCCTCAATGATCAATGCAAAGAAATACAAGAAAACAATAGAATAAGAAAGACTAGAGATCTCTTCAAGAAAATTAGAGCTACCAAAGGAATATTTCATGCAAAGATGGGCTCAATAAAGGACAGAAATGGTATGGACCTAACAGAAGCAGAAGATATTAGAAGAGGTGGCAAGACTACACAGAAAAACTATAGAAAAAAGATCTTCACTACCCAGCTAATCATGATGGTGTGATCACTCACCTAGAGCCAGACATCCTGGAATGTGAAGTCACGTGGGCCTTAGGAAGCATCACTATGAACAAAGCTAGTGGAGGTGAGGGAATTCTAGCTGAAACATTTCAAATCCTGAAAGATGATGCTGTGAAAGTGCTGCACTCAGTATGCCAGCAAATTTGGAAAACTCAGCAGTGGCCACAGGACTGGAAAAGGTCTGTTTTCATTCCAATCCCAAAGAAAAGCAATGCCAAAGAATGCTCAAACTACCATACAGTTGTATTCATCTCACGTGCTAGTAAAGTAATGCTTAAAATTCTCCAAGCCAGGCTTCAGCAATACATGAACTATAAACTTTCAGATGTTCAAGCTGGTTTTAGAAAAGGCAGAGAAACCAGAGATCAAATTGCCAACATCTGCTGGATCATGGAAAAAGCAAGAGAGTTCTAGAAAAACATCTATTTCTTCTTTATTGACTATGCCAAAGCCTTTGACTGTGTGGTTCACAATAAACTGTGGAAAATTCTGAAAGAGATGGAAATACCAGACCACCTGACCTGCCTCTTGGGAAACCTGTATGCAGGTCAGGAAGCAACAGTTAAAACTGGACATGGAACAACAGACTGGTTCCAAATAGGAAAAGGAGTACATCAAGGCTGTATATTGTCACCCTGCTTATTTAACTTCTATGCAGAGTACATCATGAGAAATGCTGAACTGAAAGAAACACAAGCTGGAATCAAGATTGCTGGGAGAAATATCAATAACCTCAGATATGCAGATGACACCACCCTTATGGCAGAAAGTGAAGAAGAGTTGGACACGACTGAGTGACTGAAAACTGAACTGAAGCTCAGAACGGTGAGGAGGAGAAACGGTCCAGGCCTGTAGGCAGAGGAGCTGACCCTGAAGCAAAGAAGGAGCAGGGCCTTTCGAGGACCTGAAGCAGGCAAGCATACCAGGTGTTGACCAGGTCACGCGGAAGGCAAGCGTGGCTGAAGTAAGAGGTTGTAGGGGACGCAACTGAGATGACGCCATAACGGCCCCTCTGTGTCTCATCGTGCAGGCCTCTGTGTTTTGGCCAGGTTAGAGGCTGGTGAATTTCCCCCAGAGAATCGAGAAACTTTAAGGAGTTTTAAAGAATAAACATGATCATATTTCCATTTTCGTAAAACAACCCTGCTTCTAGGGGAGAGGGGATGACAGGATACCAAGCGGGGATCAAGGAGGAGGACACCATAACGGGAGGAGGGGGAAGTTCAGCCTAGGGTTTGGGAGTGGAGATGAAGAAGAGAAAGACTGTCGTATTCAGAAGAGATGATCAGTGAGTCACAAGGAAGAGGTGTGCTCACGTCCTCTGTAGCTGTCCAAACAGACATGTCATGGCTGAGGTTAGAAACTAGGATTCTGAGCTTGGAACTAGGCGTTTGACCTTGGCTGTGCTTGATGCTAGTGGCTTTGGAACAGTTCAGGGAAGATGGGAAGTCGCCTAGGCCAGTGCCTTGGGTTAGGGAGTCTCAGGGGTGTGGAGAGCACTCGGAGTCCCGGACATCAGCTGATTCCTGCAGGAAGTGGCTTGTTGGTAAGAAGGTGAGCTGATCCAGAAAGCCTTGAGAATCTCTGAAATTCAGAATTGGAGAGTCTAGATAGCTAGGAGGAAGGTCAGGAGAACACGGCATCATGGAGTCCAGAGAAAATGAGGCTTCCAAGCTGCTCATCCCCTGTTTGTGGGGGTCCTGGGAGCAGGAGGAAGAAAGTGGCCCTTGAGATTCATGGAGGTCTTGCCAACTTTACTGAGAATGGCATATGTGCTGAGCAGTGGAGAGGATGGGAGGCAGTCTGTTTCAGACGGTCCAGCTCAGAAAGTCCAGTAGAAACCTTGAGATGAGCTCAGGTCTACTTTGCCTACCACTTTTCTCTAAAACTTGGTTGGACAAACTCTCTTCTAATATTTTATTTATTTCATTTCATTGACATGTAGTCGGTTTACAGTGCTGTGTTAGATTCTGATATACAGCAAAGCGATTCGGATATATCTATAGATACAGGGTTGGCTAAAAATTCCATTCCGGTTTTTTCCATAGGATCTTATAAATATATACTTTCTCGAATTCTTTTCCATAGTATGTTAATACCTGATACTGAGTATAGGTCCTTGTAGGTCTTTATAGTTTACCTGTTGTATTCATAGTAATGTATTTATGCTAACCCTAAACTTCTAACTTATCCTAGGATATTAAATTTGACCTGTTTGCATGGGAAGAAAGATGAAGAGATATTTAGCAAGAAGATAAAGGAAAGAATTTTCACCTTTGTGGATCTGTTCTCTTGGAAATGCCTGGAATTTACAGTCTATCCTATAGCTATCCAAGCAAAAGTAAGTGGCCTTGTGAACAGCTGACTGATTTTTTTCCATGGAATTTCCTTCTTAGTTATCCAGGACCTAAGACTTCTCAGACTGTGGGTTTCCTTCCCTGTGAATTCGTTGAGATCCCCAAATTATTCTAAGTACAGTCATCAGGTCCCATATTATGCCCATGCCATCCTTACAAAGAAGCAAAGCCTTTGTTCTGCTAATATTCACATCCAATTCCCGTGTCTCACTTTCTCTTCAAAACTTTTTTATACCACAGTAGCTTAGTTCTCCTCTCTCTTATTTCTGCTCTTTCCCTTTGTATGGAGGTAAGTTTTTACCAAGGCTTCTGCTTTTCTCAATCTCTGAGGCCTTTCTCTACTTCTCTTAGGACAGCAATTCCCAATAATTCCTCCCTCTTTTTCACATAGGCGATATTATATTCCCATCTTTAAAAACATGCCCCAAATGTTGCCAGTTGTTTCTCTGGACAAATTGCCACTGCTGAGAACAGGGACAATGAGAGGCAGTAGGTGATCTCTGTGTACCAGGTGGACTGTTTTAAAGGATGTAATAAAAGACTTGAGAATGCTTAGTGTAGAAAAATCCACTAATGAGGACGTTTTTATTTAAATCTCTTACTAAAATACGGATTTGTTTGTCTCTCCTCTAAACTTTCTTTTTCGCCCAGATGACCTCATCGTCAGTCACGTATCACCAAGCAGGAGAAATTAGATCTGTACCTTGGTGGAATACTAGTCTCTGCACATTGACAGGCAGCTCCTCTGTACTTGGGCTGTGTGCTGGCTGTGCCAAGGTCCTATTCAGCCATCAAAGCCCCAAACTAGCGTATGGGCAGGTCTAAGGGGGAAGGAACAAAACGGAACTTTCGGGGGGACAAGATTTTCTTTCCTTGCTTCTTTATTCTTTTTAATTCATGGGAAATGGGATGCACCATCAAAGAGAACCCTCTAAATACAAGAGGACAAGTTTTAATTAAATGAGCCCCTGGGAGATCAAGGTTCTTTATTGGGGGATGTTTATCTCTTGAAGATTCTTTTCATGTGTCTTTCTGTTATTAGAACCGTGAACATTGACAAAATGGCTTCTATTTTATTTGTATTTGACTATACCTTCTGGGGAATAGATTTGTTTCTTATAACTGCTTAAATTCATGTAGAAGCTAAACAAAGCAGGGAAGAGGGAGATGAATGAGGAAGGAGAGCAGAGGGCTGGAAAAAAGCAGCCTTGCTGTGATCTGAGGCAAGGACTATGCCAAAGCCTTTGACTGTGTGAATCACAACAAACTGTGGAAAATGCTGAAAGACATGGCAATACCAGACCACATGACCTGCCTCTTGAGAAACCTATATGCAGGTCAGGAAGCAACAGTTAGAACTGGACATGGAACAACACGCTGGTTCCAAATAGGAAAAGGAGTACGTCAAGGCTGTATATTGTCACCCTGCTTATTTAACTTCTATGCAGAGTACATCATGAGAAACACTGGACTGGAGGAAGCACAAGCTGGAATCAAGATTGCCAGGAGAAATATCAATAACCTCAGATATTCAGATGACATCACCTTTACGGCAGAAAGTGAGGAAGAACTAAAGAGCCTCTTGATGAAAGTGAAAGAGGAGAGTGAAAAAGTTGGCTTAAAGCTCAGCATTCAGAAAACTAAGATCATGGCATCTGGTCCCATCACTTCATGGCAAATAGACAGGGAAACAGTGAAACAGTGTCAGACTTTCTTTTTTTGGGCTCCTAAATCACTGCAGATGGTGACTGCAGCCATGAAATTAAAAGACGCTTACTTCTTGGAAGAAAAGTTCTGACCAACCTAGTGAAATGAAGTGAAGTCACTCAGTTGTGTCCAACTCTTTGTGACCCTGTGGACTGTAGTCTACCAAGTTCCTCTGTCCATGGGATTCTCCAGGCAAGAATACTGGAGTGGATTGCCATTTCCTTCTCCAACTTACAACATATTAAAAAGCAGAGACATTACTTTGTCAAGAAAGGTCAGTCTAGTCAAGGCTATGGTTTTTCCAGTGGTCATGTTTGGATGTGAGAGTTGGACTATAAAGAAAGCTGAGCACCAAATAATTGATGCTTTTGAACTGTGGTGTTGGAGAAGACTCTTGAGAGTCCCTTGGACTGCAAGGAAATCCAACCAGTCCATCCTAAAGGAGATCAGTCCTTTGTGTTCATTGGAAGGACTGATGCTGAAGCTGTAATTCCAATACTTTGGCCACCTCATGTGAAGAGTTGACTCATGAAAAGACCCTGATTCTGGGAAAGATTGAGGGTAGGAGGAGAAGGGGAAGACAGGATGAGATGGCTGGATGGCATCACCGACTCAATGGACATGAGCTTGGGTGGACTCCGGGTGTTGGTGATGGACAGGGAGGCCTGGCATGCTGTGGTTCATGGGGTCGCAGAGTCGGACATGACTGCGTGAATGAACTGAACTGAACTGAGGCAGTGGGAGCCCACTGACTCTTCTCTAGTTCTGTGGTTCCAGAACTCCGTTTTCCTTGCTGGAGAATGGGGCTGGTGGTACGAGAGTCAGTGTGTAATACATGAACAGTGGCTGCTGCTTGGTCAGTGCTATAGAGTGTTTTGTTGAATAAGAATGGGCTCTGTCTGTCACTAAGAACCTCAATAACTGATGATTTGTCAGCACATTTCTTTGGGCCAGGCATTGTTTTATGTGCTTAATTTTTTTTTTCATTTAATCTTTGCAGAAACTCATGGCAAATGCACAGAAATATGGTGTCCTCATTGCATGAGCAAGAACAAGGTTTAGAGATAGTAATTGCATGAGCAAGAACAAGGTTTAGAGATAGTAATACTAGGTTACTAGGTTAACACAGCTATCAACTGGCAGAGCCCCCGAACTCTGTGTGCCCTACTGCACACACCACACCATGCTACCCCCACCCAGAGCCTCCCAGGAACCCTTCCTCCCCACCTGCAGCGCATTGTTACTCCCCTAAACCTCACACACAAGGCTAAGCCTTTGAACCAGAAAATGCAGCTTTATGAGCCTTGCTTCTCAGCCCAGGGGACTGATTCTAAGTGATAAAAGTTATCTGATAAATGAGCAGAGACTTGAGTTTGAAGTCTGGTTCCACTGCCCACGGCTCAGACGATAAAACGTCTGCCTACAGTGTGGGAGACCTTGGTTCAGTCCCTGGGTCAGGAAGATCCCCTGGAGAAGGGAATGGCAACCCACTGCAGTACTGCTGCCTGGAAAATCCCATGGATGGAGGAGCCTGGTAGGCTACCATCCTTGGAGTCGAAAAGAGTCGGACACGACTGAGCGACTTCACTTTCACTTTCTTTCTCCACTGCCCACTGACTCCGTGACCTTAGGAAACTCCCTGATCACTGAAACTCAGTGTCTCACACTGGAGTGAGGATCAGAGGTTCTGCTCCCGACGATGGCCCTGCGGAATGGCTAAGATGCCTACTGATCGTGTCTCCCAGAGAATGTCTCATTCCGTTCAGTGAAACGTGGCTGGGGTTCCGCTGAGGGTTACTGGGATGGAGACTCTCCTTAGCGATGGTTTTGCATTGGGTTCAATGAACTCCATCACGCTCCTAGGAGACCCACCTTCTCATCCGTCTGCTCCTTCAGCATCCTACAAGGCCAGGCCTAGAGCCCGAACAAGAAAGTGCCTAGTGCTCCCAAGTCCTCAGCTGCCACAGCGGGCGAGAGTTTGCTGTCCACACCAGCAGACTGAATTTGGGGTGGGGGCTGGGGGAAAGGAGGAGGGGGGATTTATTGACCAGAGAAAAAACAAGCCAAAGCCTTGGCTAATTTGTGTAATCAGCTTTATCAATTTGCATAAATTGTGCATCAGGCTATATTCCTCTTGGGCATAATAAGCCCAAATTTAGTTTTTCTAATTTTAAAACCATCAGTCGTTTTTTTGCTTCTTCTGTTCCTTTCTGGGGCTCGCATGGGTCACACCTCCACGCATCTGTCAGGGGGTCTGTGGGGCCCTCATTCCCGGGGACCCTGTCAGTGCCTGGCTGGAGCATCTACTGCTTATTTTCAGAAACTGGTCCAGCCTAGACTCCCTTCCCTCAACAACAGTTCATGTCTTTTGTCTAGATTTCATTTGTCCCTGTTTTGTTAGATCCCCATTCAGATCAGAATCTTCAGAATATTTTTAAACGAACCCTTTCTGTCTGCTGTGTTCTCCTCCTCCATTCCTTGAAACCACGCCGCCAAATTCTGGATGGTTCCCTAGCTAGCTCTCTGTCCCAGCTCCCACCCATGGCTCCCTCCCCTTACCCCTCTCTCAGCGCCCATTCTTTCTGTGCCGTGCATGCATGTTAAGTGGCTTCAGTTGTGTCTGAATCTTTGTGACCATAGGCTGCCAGGCTCCTCTCTTCCTGAGATTCTCCAGGCATGATTACTGGAGTGGATTGCCATGCCCACCTCCAGGGGCTCTTTCTGACCCAGGGGTTGAACCCCCATCTCTTATGTCTCCCGAATCGGCAGTCAGGTTCTTCATCACTCATGCCACCTGGGATGCCCCATTCTTTCGTTCAGTTCAGTTCAGTCACTCAGTCGTGGCCAGCTCTCTGAGACCCCATGGACTGCAGCACACCAAGCTTCCCTGTCCATCACCAATTCCCAGAGTTTGTTAAAACTCATGTCTGTCGAGTCAGTGATGCCCTCCAACCATCTCATCCTCTGCCGTCCCCTTTTCCTCCTGCCTTCAATCTTCCCCAGCATCAGGGTCTTTTCAAATGAGTCAGCTCTCTGCATCAGGTGGCCAAAGTATTGGAGCTTCACCTTCAGCATCAGTCCTTCCAATGAACACCCAGGATTGATATCCTTCAGGATGGACTGATTGGATCTCTTTGCAAGGGACTCTCAAGAGTCTTCTCCAACATCACAGTTCAAAAGCATCAATTCTTCTGAGCTCAACTTTCTTTATAGTCCAACTCACATCCGTACACAGCTACTGGAAAAAGCATAACTTTGACCAGATGGACCTTTGTAGGCAAAATAATGTCTCTGCTTTTCAATATGCAGTCTACATTGGTCATAGCTTCTCTTCCAAGGAGCAAGTGTCTTTTAATTTCATGGCTGGAGCCACCGTCTGCAGTGATTTGGAGCCCAAGAAAATAATGTCTCTCACTGTTTCCACTGTTTCCCCATCTATTGGCCATGAAGTGATGGGACCAGATGCCATGATCTTAGTTTTCTGAATGCTGAGTTTTAAGCCAACTCTTTCACTCTTTTACTTTCATCAAGAGCCTCTTTAGTTCTTTTTCACTGTCTGCTATAAGGGTGGAGCCATCTGCATATCTGAGGTTACTGATGCTTCTCTTTGCAATCTTGATTCCAAGTTGTACTTCGTCCAGCCTGGCGTTTCATATAATGTACTCTGCATATGAGCTGTGCGAGCAGGGTGACAGTGCACAGCCTTGATGCGCTCCTTTCCTGATTTGGAGCCAGTCCATTGTTCCATGTCTCACGCTTTCAGTTCAGCTCAGTCGCTCAGTCGTGTCCGACTCTTTGCAACCTCCTGAATCGCAGCACGCCAGGCCTGCCTGTCCATCGCCACCTCCCAGATTCACTCAGACTCACGCCCATCGAGTCAGTGATGCCATCGAGCCATCTCATCCTCTTTTAAGGGTATCTAATTCTAAAAGGTGTCAGAAAGTTCTGACTCTGCCTTGAGATTAGAGATGAATTTTAATGAACAGCTTCCCTCATAGCTCAGTCAGTAAAGAATCTACCTGCAATTCAGGAGACCTGGGTTCAGTTCCTAGGTCGGGAAGATTGCCTGGAGAAGGAAACAGCAACCCGCTCTAGTATTCTTGCCTGGAGAATCCCATGGACAGAGGAGCCTGGTGGCTACAATCCATGGAGGCGGAAGAGTTGGACACGACTTAGTGGACTTAGTGACTGAGCCTAATGCTGGGAGGTGGCTTGCATCCACCCCCTCTTCTCCCAAGTCCTTTCTTGCCCCCCCGCCAGGTGCCCCTCCCTGCACGCCTTCCTGGGCCTTTTGGGGCTCTCCTCACTGGATTCCTGCTTTCAATCTGGACCCATGTCAATGCAGCTTCCATGTCGCCCCCAGTCTGAGCCTGGGTGTGATTAAAATCTGTCTCATCAAAAAAGGTGATCAGAGAACTTGTTAACCAACCTTAGTAATCAGAGAACAAATGAACCTCCTTGAAACTAGCAAGCGCTCAAAAAACACATGAGAAAACACTATTTTATATGGCGTGCAGCTAGCATACGGGACGTCATACAAGTTGAGAATACAAGTGACTTTGAGAAGGGTTTAAATTTACGGGTGATACTGGAGACACAGATCCTCTAACCTTGGGAGGGTGAAGTCACACCAGGCTTGGGCCACAAAGCGTCATCAAAGACCAAACATCAGATTCGGAGACCATTGGGATAACCCAGATGACATTGCTTACAATGTTATGCTGTCCAGAGGGCTGAACCGCTGACATACACTCTCTGTCTCAAAGATGCAAATGTGAACCTAACGTCCTTTGTAAAACAGTGGCTAGTTATGGCACTAGAGATGTCCAAGCCCGAGGCTTTACAGACACTTCTGTAATATCATTAGCCTGAAGACTGCCGCTGCCTCGCCCTCACAACACCAGCGTCTGCAGGTCTGGGTGTCTGTAATTCTCGCTGCTTCTTTTGGTGTCACTAGAACTCGGGCGCCTGCTGTCAGAGAATAAGCTTTGTTCTCTGCCCTTGAACCCGGGGAGGGTGGCGGGAGCGATGCTGAGCCTCGGGCCCCTGGCCTCAGTCACAGCCGCCTGGCTCAGGTTTCCTCTGGGCTCTGGCCCTGCTGGCCAGTAATTTTCAAGGCTGGTTTAGAAACCATGTGCCTAATTTAGAGCCGCTGACACAGGCCAGGGAACAGGCCACCTGGCAAATGCCTTGGGCTTTGACTGATTCCACTACCTCGAAGCATAGGCCAAGTTCCCCTCAAGTTGTCCTGAGGTTTGTAAACCTTTTGGCAGTGCTGGACCAGGTAATCAGCGATTCGTGGTCCTCGGCTAGGTGTGAAATTTTAATCAAAGGGATTTGAGTTTTGCAGAAATATAATGCGCCACTAGAAATGTCACATGGAATTAAACTTTGGATTCACTGAGGTTCAGGATGAGTCAGAGGCTTTCTTAGACAGTGGTGAATCCTGTCCTCTTTGCCAGGTAGGGGGAAGTGAGTTAAAAAGAAACGGAATCAGGGTACTCTGGTTCCTTTTGTCTTAGGGGAAAATATTTCAATAAATTTTAGTCCATCCACATTTTGGAACTGAATAATTACTTTCTACTTTAATTACAAGATGGCGCAGAAAATACATAAGCCTCAGCCCAAAAATACACTCTCTGTATCTGGGAGACACCGGAGACGCGATTTACTCTTCTGTGCAATATGGTCTCCTGATGCGCTCCAGGCTCACGGCAGTTCATCTCGAATGGTTTCCACAGCCCTTACATCTGATAAGTAAACACTGGACATGGAAGACATGGGGACATCAGGCTAGAATGAGAGCGGGCTCTTCCCCAGGAAGATAAAGCCCCCTTTATGAAGGGAATTTAAGGCTTAGGAAGGAAGCAGGGCTGATGGTTAATGTGGAGAATGGATGAGAAAGCGCTCTCTGTGGCTTGGAACAGTGGAGCTCATCCAGAGAGACTCCGGAGAAAGAGAGTCCTCTGAGTATTCCCTGTCCAAAACCCAGACCAGGTTACCGTACTCTGCCCATTACAGAAGTGATTCACCCGAGCACCACAGGAAAGGCTCTCTCGCTGCCTCTCCTTGACCTGGAGCAGGTCATGAGGCTCTGTGGACTTTGCAGTGGCTTCTCTCTCTCTGGTTGGGATGGGAAGTGGTGGGTAGTCTTGGAACAGAGTGTGGCTTCTAGGATCAGAGCTTTTCAGATCCTCCTCTGAACTTCCCAGCAGTATGATGTGGGGAAAGTTGCTTCATCTTTGTGTACCTCAGTTTCATCATCTATAAAATGGGGTGAATAGTAGACTCTACCTCAAAGGGTTGCTATGAAGGTTAAGGGAATTATTGGTTATGTAGCCATTAACATGGCAATCCTTCAATAAATATGACAAAGATGATGATGCTTCAGCTGAAGGGGCCATGCCGTTTCCATATGGGCATGTATAAACAGAAAGCGATATCATGGGTATATGTATGCACATGTGTGTGTGTGTGCATGTGTATGTGTGTAACCAGAGGTATGTGACTAAAGCACAAAGGACCTGGGCACTAAGCGGCAATGCAGCTGTGAGAGAAAGATACAACCCCGCGTGGTTTTTCAGTCGCTCAGTTGTGTCGCTCTTTGCAACCCCGTGAACCACAGCATGCCAGGCCTCCCTGTCCATCACCAGCTCCCGGAGTTCACTCAAACTCATGTCCACTGAGTTGGTGATACAATCCAACCATCTCACCCTCTGTCGTCCCCTTCTCCTCCTGCCCTCAATCTTTCCCAGCATCAGGGTCTTTTCAAATGAGTCACCACTTCGCATCAGGTGGCCAAAGTACTGGAGCTTCAGCTCTTCAGCATTAGTCCTTCCAATGAACACCCAGGACTGATCTCCTTTAGGATGGACTGGTTGGATCTCCTTGCAGTCCAAGGGACTCTCAAGAGTCTTATCCAACACCACAGTTCAAAAGCATCAGCTCTTCAGCACTCAACTTTCTTTATAGTCTAACTCTCACATCCATACATGGCCACTGGAAAAACTATAGTTTTGAGTTGATGGACCTTTGTTGGGAAAATAATATCTCTGCTTTTGTCACAGTTTTTCCCCCAAGGAGGAAGTGTCTTTTACTTTCACGGCTGCAGTCACCATCTGCAGGGATTTGGGAGCCCAAGAAAATGAAAAGTCTGTCCCTGTCTGGGGTAAGTGACGCCAGGCTGCTGATGGAAATGAAGATCCTTGCTCACTAAGGCCCTTTCCTCCAGTGACTGTGGGTCTCCGGGTCTCAGAGGTGGGGCTTTGCCGAGCTCACTGCAGACTGTCTTCCTGGGGGCATGGTAGGAACCCAGTGTGACACAGAACAAGAGCTGAAGGTGACTGGGCTCCTTATGGTTGACTTTGCAAGGATTTTAGCTTCTACTTCTAGGCAAATCTAGTGATCAGGACACGGATTGCTGGGCTGGGTAGGTATCCCTGGAGGGCTCAGAGAGACCCTAGGTGGAGCAGTCTGGATGTGAAAGAACTATTCCTATGGTAGGTGCCTGAGACTCAGACCTTGAAATACGAGCATCAGATAAGGCTAATCTCAGTAACCCCAGCGCCTACGCTGGACCCATCATTTCTTCCTCCTCGGCGCGAGCTCGGCCGTTCCTCTTCCCCTCTGCTGTGGGAGGCAGGCGCCAGGCCCGCGGGTGCCCCGAGGCATGAGGAGCCGTGACTTGCGCATCTGTTGTCACTTGCCACACATGTTCTCCACTGTTGATACGAACGCCTCCAGCGGGAAGAAGAGATGTAAGAGAAAGACCTTATTCACCATGTTACCTGAAATTTACCCTGAGCCAATCTTCATGGGTAAGACAAAATTACTGACTATACTTAGGTTTGAAATTTTTAATTTTCTCTCTTTCTTTTAAAATATAAATTTTATTTATTTTAATTGGAGGTTCATTACTTTACAATATTGTATTGGTTTTGCCATACATTGACATGGATCTGCCACGGCTGCACATGTGTCCCCCATCCTGAACCCCCCTCCCACCTCCCTCCCCATCCCATCCTTCTGGGTCATCTCAGTGTACCAGCCCCGAGCACCCTGTCTCATGCATCGAACCTGGACTGGTGATCCATTTCACATATAATATATCAGCACAAACAAATAACATGACACCAGTCATTATATTTGTACATAATAAGAATGTTTAAAACTCTTTAATTCATTTAAAACATCGCTAGATGAATCATATTGTATTTCTCTAGGAGCTAAAGTACAGTGGCAATGGATTTTTAGTATTTTTCCTATGCATATAAAACGAAATGTTTTTAAAGTAAGTTTTCTTATTTAGTGGAAATTATACGATGAGTTGAAGTTGTATAAAGGCAGGAACGGTTGGGATATACTAGTTGAAGGTGACCCCCAGCTGAGACAAAGCTTGGGGTAAGGCTTTTCCAGAAGGAAAGTTTTGCTATTTCTTTCCACACTGTTTTGATTGGCCAGTGTTATTGATGAATGTTTGAGCACCATGAAGAAACTCTTAGACAAAGTGAAGAGAGCTTTGAGTTAATTTTGTGTCTAAATTATAAACCACAACAGAAAAAAAAAAACTCTGTTAAAGGAACGAGAACATGATGGAGCTTGATTAAAAAAAAAATCAAATCATGCAATAAAGCCTTTTGTTTTGAGCATATGCAAGTCCAAGCCAGATATGTATAGAATTCCTAATGTTAATTTATGCATGTATTGAGTGTCCAATATTAATTAATTTAGCAGTCCAACGAATATTTGAATTCCTCTAATAAGGATTTCTGCCTTTCTCTGTCTTCTCCTGTGCCCACCCATACATACTCTAGTTTCATAAGTACCAGGAAGCAATTTTCTCATTGATTTTATGTCATTTATTTTTAATATCCTTCATTTGTCAATATTCTTCACACTCTTGAATTTTCAGTTCATTCAATAAGTGCTTTTTCGCCATTCATCCAGAAACCTAAAACTGTCACGCGTTAAAGACACCCAGAGGAAACGCAGACCGTGTTCGTCCCTGAACTGGGAGAACTTGAGCGTCTTCCTGAGAAAACAAAACATCTGAAGGTTTAGAGCATGATGGTGTTGACTGACGTGTAATGGGATTTCCAAGAAAGCTCAGTCTGGGTTATTAAAGAGACTCTGGGAGAGATGCTTGACACTGGAAAGTTAATAGATGAGAAAGGGAGGATTTGGGGCAGGCTTGCTGGCATGACCCGAGGTGTGTACCATTTCCAGTGGTTTTATTGATTTTTCTGCTTTAGTGTGATATTCTGCCTTATATGAACCCATAACCCAGAATGGTCCATACTCCTTCCAACCCATGGAAGTGGAGATTTAAGCCGTGCTTTTAGATCATGGATAGAGTTGTGATCCTCACATTGGAGAGCTAAGACCATGTCTTTTGCATTTCTGTGACTCCAGGGCTGGGCACATGGACAGTTTCTTGAATGTTGATGGAATGAAGGAACCTTGCAGAGAGGGGGACATCCCCATGCACCTTACCTAAGGACTGACCTCTGGTCTCTGCTGGAATGAGCCCGGCGATTTGAAGCTTTCCCCCCAGAATCCACACCCCTGTAGGACTCCTGTTTTTAGAAGTCCTTTCCAAATAGTGACTTGGAGATTCCTTCCAACAGCTTCTGCCCACTGGTCCTCGCTGTGCCTTCTTGAGCCAGTTTGACAGCCCTGCGGCTTGTTCAGGTGGCAGAGCTTCCTCAGCCTGGTCCATCTTGGCTTGGGTTGAATAGATACACCCACGTGCTTGAGTTCCTCCGGGACGCTTTGTGAGATTATCTGTCAGCGTGGTTCAACACCATGCAGCCAAGCCCAAATGGTCTGCCTCTTTTGTTCTCTATGTAGTGGAAGCGAAGGATTCACTGAATCCTTCTAAAATCCCCAGAAAACCTGGCAAGTCACTGATTCTCCTGTGAATACATTGATGGAAGTGGTCTTAAGGACCGGCACCTTCTGAACCCCGGGCATTCTGAAACCCAGTTGCCTACTGATTTTCCTGCTTGAATTCCCTTTTCCAAGGGACAAGTAAGCAACCTCCTGAACATGCCAGTCTGCGTTTTCACTTTGCAGCTTTCAGAGCAGACTTCAGCCGTGTTTGTCAGTCCCCTCCTTTTATGTGGCAGTTTATGACCTGAGATGGCCCCGCCCCTTTGCCAGAGCTTCCATGCAGCAGGAGGCTGTAGACAGTTATGGAAGCTGGGGAGTCTTTGCTTTCTTCTCCACTCCAACTATTTTCCCTGGGCCTTTTTCCCAGGAACATGTCAGCTGCAAAAGTATGAATCTTTCCTCCCCTGCTCCCCGCCGCCCAATACATATGCTATTTATCAAATCTAAGAATAAAAGGGATGCAGTTTCAAGGAAGCTTTTAGAGATTTCCATTTCCTTTAAAAGGAGAGAGGACATGTGCTCAGCCCGAGGTGTCACGAGTGTTTGTCATTTAAAACTTGGTTGTCATTAACAGTTAAGCGCTATTCCTAGTCTGTGGCTGGAGATACTCAGGGTCTCCACACATGTTCACGTGTTTAAATCAGTGAGAGTTAGAGTCTCCATTCAGGGAAAGTTGCTTCAACACGAAACTCTGTGAAGTAGCTTTGAGTGGTTGCAAGGGAAGCGTGTTCTGGCCGGGCCTGGGGGAAGCAGGTCTTTTTTTCTCGCCGTTTCCCATTGCCCATGGGGTGTCTGCAGCACAGTCCAGACGGTAGCCTCTAGCCACTCGCCGCTGCTGAGCACTTGAAATGTGGCCCATACACAACGTGTTCTAAGTGTGAACCGCAAACCAGGTTCCAAAGACTTAGAGAAAATGTAAAGAATCACATTCATGTTTTAAGCTGACTGCATGTTGAAATAATATTGTGGTACACGGGATGAAATAATATTATTTCAATTATTTTCACATACGTGTTTTGACTTACTTAAATGTGGCTCCTGGAAAGCTTAAAATGATGTGCATAGCTCTCAGCAGCATCCCAGGGGACCTGCTGAACTGGGAGACAGGAGACTTATTGCCCAGACAAAAGTCCATGATAGTCAACTATTGCCAGATGAATTCAGTTTCTTCAAACATTAAACAGCTTTTTTTCACCTGATTTAAAAAATGTTCTTTGCATAATTATCCAGAAATCTGCGAGCAGCTCGCTCCCCGTTTTGGTGCAAGGCAAGAGGAAGTGATCCGCCTTGGTGCCTCTAGCCCATGGAAACGCAGTGTTTTCCACCTTCAGTGATACAGCGCAGTCAGCAGCCTTGAAACTCTACAGACCCACCGAAGGGGCTTTCACTGCCTCAGTCTCCATATTCTGGTTTGGCCTGGTTTGTTAAGATTCTACAGATCTAGTATCCAAGTGTTAAACTTCCAAACCCCCTGGACTCAAGACGAAGCAAGTAGATCTTGTGAAATCATTCAAGGCGCCGCAGGATTCTCTGAAATGATAGGAACTCCCTTTATTGAACCTGAGACATTGGTGTCTGGGTGAACCATCTGAACTCTAATTTCTATCCAGAGATGGCAATTGAATTATAAACTTTACTGTGATGTCTGTATAAATTGTGGGTATTTCTCCTAGAAGCAGGAGAACATCAAGCTACTCTATTTGTTTGTTGCTCCTGAGGAATTGTGTTATTGAATGGCATTGATTCACTATTCTATTCATCTTCCACTTGAAAATTATTAAGAAGTGACTCATGGCTGGGAGATGTTACTACATTTAGATTTTTAATTAACCCATGGTGCAGGTTTTCCTGGAATGGTCATAGATACTGACCTTGATATTAACCTGAATTATTCAAATTCCCTTAAAATGGTTGTCCCACGAGGTCTTTTGTCCTTCTGGTCTCATCACTGTCTGTAAAAGAGGCTGTTTTTGAATTCTCAGCCTCATCCTCCTCGAGACCTCCAGCAGCTGGGAGACCATTCTCCCTACACAACAACTGCGTCCTTAATTCTTTCTCAAGTCCACCGAGGAGGGCTGGTGGGACTGGTCTGACTGCTCTGAAAAGGGAGAAAGGGGGGACATTTCAGCATCCAAATCTCTGTGGTCCAATATGGCCTGTGGCTATTGACAGGATGTAAGTGTAAAATAAGCACCAGATTAAAAAAAAAAAAAACCACCTCAAATTAACAAAGTAAAATAGCTCTTTTCTGCAAACATAGGACATGAACCTGGCTTTAGGAAAAAGTCGATTTGCATTTGTGCCTGCATTCTGCAAGGGTACAGAAATAGAATAACTCGGAGTCACCCTCCGCGTCTCCCTTTTGCTGAAGGTTTTAACTGCTCTGGGGGCTTACCTGGTCCCACAGCCCCCTGGAAAAGCAGGACCTAGCATCCATTAGACGGCCTTGCCGAGGTCCCATAGGGTCAGGGGTTATCTTGGCCACTTACGGTGCCAGGCTGGATTTTGGAATCTCAGAGAAGGTCCTTTCCATCTTCCAAGCTGCTTTCCAGCACATGGTGGACTTCTGGGTCTCCTGGGATGTACGGAGCCCTTGCAGGCTGTGTGAAGCGCTGTTGTTTTAGACCAGGGTGGGTAGGCAAACTACAGCTTATAGGTCAAAGCCGGCCATCTGCCTGTTTATGTAAATAAAGTTTTATTGGAATATCCCACAATCATTCATTTACATATTGTCTGTGGCTGCTTTTGTGTGGATGACAGAATTGTTGTGACAGAGTCCATATGGCACACAAAGGCTAAGATATTTCCTATCTGAATCTTTAAGAACAAGTTGACCAAATCCTGTCTCAGTATACCACGGACCCATACCTTCTTGGTCTTCCCACCTTCCCAGGGCACTTCTCAGGGACTGGGGCACAGGTCCCCTGTGTTTTCATATCCCATCAGCTGTCTTTTTTCTCCACCCCAGACTCAGTAATGGAGGGATCAGTATCCAGGGGCCTCCCATATCCATGTCCCAGGGACCTCACAAGCATTTAAGCTCTAATCAACTCTTCATAAGGAAGTCTTTGTTGTAGTCTTTCAGATAATTTTCCAAATACTTGCCCTCACCAAGTGTGCCTTTATTTCCCCCCAAATCTGGGTTTAAGGAAGTCAACCCTGAATCGTCACTGAAAGGACTGATGTGGACACTGAAGTTCTGATTCTTCATGATGCCAAGAGCCGACTCCCTGGAAAAGCCTTGATGCTGGAAAAGACTGAAGGCAGAGGAGAAGAGGGTGGCAGAGGATGAGGCGGTTGGAGGGCATCACCAACTCAGTGGACATGAATTTGTGCAAACTCCAGGAGTTGGTGATGGACAGGGAGGCCTGGCGGGCTGCAGTCCACGGGGTTGCAAAGAGTTGGACACGACTGAGCAACTGAACAACGACAACAGCTAGGGTTTAAAATTCAAGTCTCAGAATTGTTGCTCAGTCGTCATGGTGCGCCCCCGCTAGGGCAGCGAGGGGAGACTAGGCTTGGTCCGTGGTTCTCCAGGAGAGGTGTGCAGGGTGGCAGCAGCCGGGGGTGTGTTATAAATGCAGGTTCCCAGGCCTCTGCCCACAGCCCCTGAGTCAGAAGCTTGGAGACGGGACCAGGGAACCTGCATTCTGACACCATCTCCCAGCAACTGTGGTGCGGGCTGGAGCTTAGTAAGCGCTGGATGAGAATGAATGGTGCTGGGGATGGAGACTGGAAGGAAGCGTCAGATCTGCGATGCAGCCTGTTGATGAAATCCGTCCGTGCTTCACCCCCGCCGTCCCTGCCTCTCACAGTCCTCCTTTCTCCCGCACCGATTGCTTTAACACAGCAGGCGCTTGTCCACTGTGCCCCAGGACCCGGGATGGACAAAATGTTCATAGACGTTTACTTTAAAGGTAGCGCCCAGCTTTCCAGAGTTGCTTCAGGCTGTGCCACCAGCCCTCCAGGGGGAATACTCACTCTCCTTGCTGGTGGAAATGTTTGAGAGGTCTGTGTGAGCACCCCAAGGGGTGGCAGAAGGTAACCTGGAGACTTGGTCTAGGCACTTAGCTTGTTCATAAATGAGGGACTGCTCCAGTGGCCCCTTTGTTTGTTACTCAAATATTCACTTTTCATCCGCGTATTTTGTACTGCTGTTTATGTACTAACTATTAAATCTCTCTTCATGCATGTTCATCTCTTCCCTTCCAATTTCCCTCACTTGCACCCCGTGTCTTCTGAGCCCACTGGCCAAGTTTATAGGAAAGGCGTCGGTGAGGCCAGTGTTTGGATCTGTATCTGAGAGCCCCGCACTCGTTTCTGCATTAGTGTCCTGGTGAGCTAAGCGACAGACCTGATTTCTTTTACTATAAATGTCGTGTGTGGTCACCACTCACCGCTTACCTCTGACCCTTCTGCCCAGCCTTTGGCCAAGCTCGGCAGGTCGTGGGAACTGCTGCCAGCTTACACACCTCCCAGTGAGCTCCTGGCCCTAGTCCTCCCCCTTCCAACCTCTGCCTCCCTGTTTGTGCGAAACAGTGCTCTGAAGAGGAGCCGGCTGACGAGGGGAGCCCCAGCTGCTCCTCTGCCATGAGCGGCTGCAGAGTCTCATATACCCATCTGCACGCTTGTTTTGGGGCCCTTTCAAAAAAAGGGAACTTGAAGGTGAATTCCCCACACATTTCCTGTAAGTTGATTCTTTCACCATCTTTATTATAGCATGTCCGTTTCAAAAACTAATGAGACAATAAGGACATCTTATAGCCAATGTAAATGTGAATTTGACAATGTCCTAATTTGGGCTTCAGAAAGGCTTGATCATTTTTGCTGTGGGAGTAGTCAGGTTTAAGAAAGGAAATGGAATTGTTAAACGATTGTTAAATTGTTAAAAAATTCATAGTGAAAAATCCACGATTTTTCAAAGATCTTTCTCCATTTCAAAGAGCACTGAACTAAAGAAGAACAAATAAGAAAACATCAGCAATTCGGCTCCATTTTTATTATCAGAAATATTCTGAACAACCTTGTGTCTAGGTTGCCGTTTACCAGGCCAAACAAATTGATCACAGCCTGCTTCCCTGTTGGTTGCAGGCAGAAAAAAGTGATATATGGAGGGTTTTGCATTAACATTTTTTATGCTGTTTATATCTTTCCAGGTTTCTTTTGGAGGAAATACAAAACATATGATTGCAATTTGAAGGTAATAAAGACAAAGATATTCAATTAAGTTCTGAACTCCGCCTTCCCCATTTTTTCAAGTTTCTTTTTCGTAAAGGCCCCACTCTGCCACCGCCCCACAGCACTGACTAATTGGAGAAGGACATGTCATCCAGCACAGGGGAGTCCAAAGGCAGGTTTTATGGGGTCCAGCCCCTGGAGGGGATGGCACACCAATGAGAGCTCTGCCGTCAGTTTTGATGACAAAACTTTGGAGCAAAGTAGCAACTGAGCATTGTGACTATAAATGAAAAGATTCCTTCTCCTCTGAGAACCAAAAATCAGCACTTGGGGTTTATCAGAATGAGAACTGTGCCCGTCCTGGCCTTTTCTGTGTTAGAGGACCTGAACGACGGTTCCCGGGGTGAGCGGGCGTGATGACAGGCGAACGCGCCCGTGGGTGTCATCGCTTGTGGCGAGGCTAACTCTGCGTCCCTGTGGACCACGCGGTCCACCAGGCTCCTCTGTTCGTGGGTTTCCCGGGCAGGAATGCTGGAGGGGCCTGCTGTCTCCTTCTCCGGGGATCTTCTGGGCCCTGCTGACCTCATCTGTCTTGTGGCTCCTGCTTTGCAAGCGGACCCTTTGCTGCTGAGCTTTTGGAGAAGCCCATGGCCATCCAGTATTCCCCATCAGATGAGCTCTCTTTTTCCTTCCCTGAGGGATGGACGGGAGTGGTGTCATGTTATGCAGCCTAATGCCCTTATATGTGTTTTGCAGCCCGTGGAGAGACTGCAGAGACTTTCACACTCAAGGCCATTCCTGCCGCTGGGGCGGGTGCCCCTCTCCTACGCAAAGATGGCAGGATGTGCACTGAACGTTGTCAGCCGCGTTTCAGCGTTGTCCACGGTAACTTGCTAGATTTTGGCGGTGCTCCTGGGGAGAGAGCCTCACGGCCAGGGTGGCCCTCTCGGTGGATAGGAGGCTGGTGTCGCTGCTGTTAGGCTGGGAGAAGGCGGAACAGCGACTGCTGTGGAGCGGGCTTGCATGGGGCTTTGAGCAGAAGCTTCCCTCCCCTCTGGTCTACTGTAAAGGTCATGAATCGTTGTTTTCCCTGCAGACTACAAGACGGCCCCATGCCCAGTGTCCCTAGACTTTGAGGGCTGCGTCCAGATACATACAATGTCTTTATCAGAAAGACTGAACAGTTCCCCTCCTTAGGAACATTCATTCCACTACGCAGGATGGTAAAGCCGAAATCATCAACCTCAGTTCAAGATCTGACTCTGGTCGGGGATGAAACTGAACTGATTTCCATCTTCCCACCTGCTGACTCATAGGAAAAAATTCACCCCAGGGTTCTCTTACTGAGAACCGCAGAGAACAGGACAATGCGTGCAAGCTCAGAGAAAGCAAAGAAATGACTTTAAAGTCGGAAGTTAAAGGGAGAAAGAAAGAGTCCTAAACCCTGGTGTGTGTAACAAGCTCAGGGCAAAATTCCCTCTCCAGAAGCGCCAAGGAGCTCTCAACTGTACATTCCAGACTCCAGGAGCAGCACCCCACCGATGTCGATGGGAGATCTGTACTCACAAGCAGTGAAGCAATGGCGATAAAGACCCACAGCGTACAAAGAAGAAAAAAATACCACCACCAACAGAAAAACTGCTTAATGTGAGGCTGGGCAGGGAATTTCTGCCCTTAGCAACAAGAACAGGAACACAGGGCAGGCAACAAGGGAGCCCACCTAACCAGATCTTGGCTTGTATCTTGAATCCCTAAAATTCAGAGCCTGGATCAAAGGATAGAAAGTCTGGGGGCACATTTGAGTCCTCTGGGAAGTTTTAAAAAATATGACAATACCCCAAACCCATCCGCAGGAATTCTGGTTGAACTGATCTGAGGAGGAGCATGGGCTCTGGTGTCTTTTAAAGTATTTCCTGGGGATTCTCATGCAGCCAGATCGAGACCCACTGCTCACACGATGAAGCTGTTTCAAGGATCTCGTGTCTCTGCCCCAGAGAGCTGGGTGGTCAGCAGACCTGACCCTTCTTTGTCTCGGGGGTAAGGAACATAGGTTGAATTAAATCTTCATTTATGAAAACTGTTGAGAAAATAAAGTATTGATCTTACTTGAGAGGCTTTTATGTTAGTCAATTAAATGAGTACTGTACCTTTTCTGCTAGTAATATGAGTACCATTACTATATGGAAATATAATGTTCCATAATATTTTTATTGTGAGACAGGGGACGTGTCTTACTGCACTCAAATGTACAGTTTACGCCTGACTGTAAAGTTAGCTGTAATCCATAAACAGGCGATATAGATCTTAGATATTTCTTTTAAGATCAGTTGGAAGGAAAATTCCTTATTCCTTAGCAACACCATAGGAAATGGGACTACCTCCAAGGGAAAAAAAAAATCCTTATCTTTCCTAATTATTCCACATGAAAAGGCAGTAGAACATTCCATTATTCTAATATTTGAAGGGAAATCAATGCTTTTGTGATAATTTGCATGTATATTATTCAAGTATTGCAAGGAAAACATGAAAAGATATTTATTTTGCTTTCATTATTTTTTTCAGTGGCACTAACTGAATTACCCTGAAATAAGAACCAAGAGATATATTTTCCCTGACTTTCATATACTACAATAGGAAAAAACACACATGTAGGGAGGTTATGTGTTTCCTGGGTTGTTGGAGGGCTGATAGTTTCAAGCACAGTACAAATAGGCATATTACTTGAACATTTTCACTTTAGGCTATTTGGAAATGTGTCATTTAAAATGTGGAATCCTGGCACAAGATTTTCACGCTGAAATTTTTTCAAAACTATCTAAAATGTGTCTTATTTGTGAAAATGCATCTTATTAATCCATTGTGATATAAAATAACAGCTGCTAATATGATTTTAAAGTTTGTAATAAAGTGCATCAAAATGTCTATAGCGTGGATCGTGGCAGCACAGCCAACAAGCGATCTTTCCAGGGCTTTTAACGTGTGTGGAAAATGCCAGCCCGGCAGCACACAAAAGCCCCCAAATGCGTCTGTTCTGATGTTGACGTTTACTCTTCCAATCTGGGCCCACACCCCTTGCCCCAGGCATTCTGATCATTTGAAAGAAAGAAGGGGGCAATAGTCACTGATGCTGAAGGAAGTGCTACAGCCTCCCTTGTCAGCCTGTATCAGCTAGCTACTGCGATAAAAATGCTGTGTAACAAAGCACACTAGTTGGGTTGCGTCGGATCGTCTGTTCCACTGTCTGTGGGTCAGCAAGGGTTTGGCTGACCTGGGCTGGGCTCACTCATGCTTGGATTGGTAGAGGAAATATCTTCTGCCTCTGCTGGGAAGAGCTGCATCCACGACAGTAACGCAAACTGCAAAGCGGCTCATAATGCACTTCCTCCCTCTCTGGAAAGTGCCTGTGACTCTTCTGGAGGAATGCTACCACTGACAGCTGTGGTGGTTCACGCTGGCGAGGGAGCAGGAGTCTTGCACGCATTAAATTTGGTGAATTACTGATCTGACATCAACATGGGCATATAGCCCTGCTAGAAATGGTTTAATTTGGGTTCTAGATTGGCAAGGTCAGAGTCCCACTCCCAAATTACTGTCTTTAGTGTCTTGGAGCAAGTTGCATAACTGCTTTGTTCTTTCGTTTTCCTCATCTGGAAATGTGAGAAAGAAGAATCCCTAACTCAAAGGGTTATTTCAAGGATCAAAGAACTTAGTGTTTTAAGTATGAACGTAAACAATGAGTCATCATCATCAACCAGAGTTGTGTGGTCATTCAAGTCTTCCATCTTTTATTCATCATGTTGTTTCTGAAATATAGATTTCCAGAGGACAGGAGCCTTGCCTGCTCAACTTTCAGTGTGAACTTCCCATTAAATCATATTTGGTAAGTGACCTCCCAGGATACAGTGGCTAATACAAGTACAGATTATTTGCTCTGCATATGTATTATGTCTGCCAAAATAGGTTTATCTGGGTTTAGGTTTAGCAAGTCTATAGCCCACCCCATGCCTGTACTTACCTTTCCTTGGGAACCGTAGCAAATTGATTCCAACAAAACAAGACAATACTACACTCAGATAAGACACCTGTTGTGGCTGAAGATCCTTGCTATGCAGTGGGGAGCAGAGTCTGGGAGATGGGAGTCACAAAGTGGCAAAGAGAATGTCCTGTTCTCCTTAACAGTTGCAGGTCTCTGCGGAAAGACAAAAGAAATGAGTTGGGTCACAGTGAAGCCACACAGAAAGGCGATGCTGCTGGAAAGATGGTGGCAAAAGAGCTGCCTGCGCTGAGCACAGGGCTGTCTGGACTGCAAGGGGGACTGTGCGTCTGCAGAGCGAAGGTAACACCAGCACTTACCTCAGGAAGCAGCTTTGAGGATTAATACGTAACATTGTTAAATGCTATCATTAGTAGCATCGGGATGTCTCACTCTAGCTTCCAAAATTTGGTTCTCTGGTTTTCTTGTTCTCTAGTATTTCAGCTCCACAGTAAAACCACTGCTGTTATTGGCATTGCTATAATTATTTTTCACTTTACTGTTGTTCTTTAGCCAACACTTACTTATATTTGCCAATATTTACCTATTTATTTGTTTTTCCTTATTCTGTATCCCATAGCTTTCTCCGAGTTCAGTTTACTTCGTTGCCAAGATGGATTCTTCAGCTGTGCTTATATTGACAGTCTGAGGTCTTTAGTCGATATATTTTTATGACCTAGACCTCCTCATCATTTCTTGTCTAAAATGTATTAATTTTGCTCTTAAGTTTTAACCACACTCTGTCTGTGTACAGAATTCTAGGTTGATGGTTATTTTCCCTCAGCAATTTGGAACTGTGAGTGTATTTTTTTTTTTTACCTGTAATATCGTGGACAGGAAGTATATGGTTTCTTTGGAAATACTAGGCATTTGCCCCTGGTTGTTTTTATAGTTCACAGTCTCTGTAGATGTTCTTCATTGGTTTCTTATATTATCCTTTAAATCCTTGAACGTATTTCCACTCGCTAGTGCTGTCTCAGCCGAGGGGTGGGGAAGGTGGCACGTGTATCCTCTAAAACCTCACCTGTGGCTGGCTGAGGCCTGCTTCTAAGGCTAACTCTCGGGCTTTTCTGATTTCACCTGAAGATGTGATGGCGTGACCCCCCGTCCAGAAAGGAGCCCCCGGCAGACAGGCACGGATGCTTGCGGTAAGCAGCCTGTGGGTGCAGATGCGGATGTGAGGCCGTCTGAGGCGCATCTGCCACAATGTGGTCACCTCCTGTGCCTCTGCCCACTCAGAAACCAATGACAGGGTCACAGAAAAGGCGAAAATAACAAGCAAAGAGCCTCCTCTTTCAAGTGCTGTCCTTTGAGGGAATTTGTGGGTTTGTGTGCACGTGTGTCTGTGGGTATAAAACCAAATGTTCTTAGAATTGTCAGCAGTACTCACCAAGGGAGCGGTGAGCTGCTGCCTGAGTTCAGGACACTAGAGAGAAACAGATCTGGTCTCTCCACTTCCACCGAAGGGTCTCCTTCCAGTCATCAGTTTATTTGTGCACCTTTCCCCCAACCCTGCAAGATACACAAATGACTCAGAGGTGGTCGGTTGTGACCAGGAGAAAAAGTGAATATTTACTTTATGGTCCACTGATTAAATACTTAAAAATCAGTCTGCAACCAGCTGCATAAAACTGGAGTAGAGAGCTGGGGCTGTCCCAGCCGCAGGCTCCATCTTTACAAAGTGCTGAAGTCCGAAGCTGAAGCTATGAAGGCAGGAGGCTTAGAAACGCCTAACCACTGTGAAAATCCCTCCACGCTGGTTCTTCATATCTATCTCACAGTTTCCTTTATGTTATAAACACATAGTGACGTACGCATGCGCTATAATCATTTCTCGTTCCCACTTTGAGAGGCATTTTAGGATCTGGAGGCGCAAACAATGGGTAAATTAATTTGATCACTAACTTGTAGCTTTCGGCTGAGTCCCTGCATGTTAGGATGTGAAGATGATAGCGAAAGCTGCTAGACGAATCTTTCAGTTCAGTCCAGTCCCTCAGTCGCGTCCGATTCTTTGAGACCCCAAGGACAGCAGCACACCAGGCTTCCCTGCCCATCACCAACTCCCCGTGCCTTCCCAAACTCAAGCCCATCAAGTTGGTGATGCCATCCAACCATCTCATCCTCTGTCGTTCCCTTCTCCCTTGCCTTCAGTCTTTCCCAGCAGCAGAGTCTTTTCCAGTGAGTCAGCTCTTCGCATCAGGTGGCCAAAGATGAATATTTGGGACGTATTAAATCACCTTTACCACAAATCCATAATTACAAAGTTTCCACTTCATTTTAGGGTCAAAGGGAAAATGATGTGGGTAAATATGCCAATCCTGATAAATAAAATTCTAGGTCCTGAAAATCAATAAGTAACAAGCTTAATGAAAACGAGAATCTCTGTTTTTCTGGGTTGCTTTCATTTAGCTATTCCCTACACATCTCTGTGAAAACGCTATTCGCCCATTGTTTGGAAATGCTATACGTCTCCTGTTTTTCCTGTCTTCATGTGCCCTTTTCCAAAGGGAAAAACCTCTTTTTCTGTCTTAGTCATCTCAGTCTAGTGGGATGGAGAGCAAGACCGGGCAAGTGCAGGAGGGGCACTGAGATGCACAGACTCCAGAGCGTGTGAGTTCAGGTAAAGGGCGTTTTGAGGCTGGATGAGCTTGGAAAGTTGAGAAGGCTCCTAGACAAGGTTTGGTTGATATGGAAATAAGCAAAACAGCGAAGAGCAAACAGAACAGGAGCGGATCTTGGACAATTTTCAGAGACAAATATATGGGCTCCGTTTTAATCCAGAAGGTCAGATATTCCCTCTGCCTCACATTGGGCCATATGCTTAATCCACCAAGACAAAGACCAGAGCAGTGAGGATTAGCCTCAAGGTCAGAAGAATCTAGTATGACTTTGTCACAAAATAGCTGTGTGACCTTGAGCCCATCAGATCACTGTTCTGGGCTTCACCCCAAAACAAAGAAAGCAAAAATAAAGCATGAAGTCTACATGAAGCCTTTCAAGTTCCTTCCAGCATCGTGGATCCATAAAATGCTACTTAACAGAAGCTTTGCCTGGAACAAAATTAAATCCAAAAGAAAAATAGCTTTAAAAAAATCATATCTGAACATTTAATTTGTCGTTTGCTTAATGACTTGCGTGAGGCTTGTTTAAAACAGCTCGACAAGGTTAATTACCAGCGCAGAGTGCGGCGACTGTGGCGGGAGCACATTTTATTAGGCTTGTGTGACAACATCGCAAAGTAGGTCAGATGCGTGATTGTTTGTGACTTGGCGTCCGCTTAGTTTAAAATGGCCACAATCCTAAACATGTGCGCCCCAACCCCCACCTCTATGGACAAAGTGTGTGCCATTAAAAAAAATTAACTAAAAAAAAAGCACTTGTCAACAGTTTATTGAACTCTTTAGAAGGTGTACAAAGGGTGGAAACACAGAAGACAAGTTTTCAGGTGGCTCTGATGCCACATAACAGAAGCGTGTAAAGGCTTTCTCGGAAGATGTGATGTCACTCAAACACTGGCAAAAAGCTTGTCCCAGACTAAGAGAGATTCTTGACTTGGTTAAGGGATCTTGCTGAGAAGTATCAATTAGTTGTTTAAATACGTCAAACAGTCTTGCCTTGTCATAAAATCAAGTTCTTAAAAATGACTGTCAACTCACGTTTTGAGTAACCCACAAATAACACCTTAATATTCAAGGAGAGATGACTCCCAGGCCCAGTCACCTGGGCTTTGTATGCATACTGTCAATTTCCGCTTACAGAAGGAAGCATGTCGCCACACTTCACCAGACTGAGCAAACAGAGGCACCTCCCCGCAGTAAAATGCAGTTTCCTGGGGAAGATTCCACTTTCTCTCCTCTGGGGAGAATAAAACCCTCTGCCAGTTGAAGGAGTATTGAACAAATGCCGTAAAAAGAGAATGCCACTTTTTCTGAGATTGTTAACAATGGTGAAGATGCTTATTTTTATTGAAGTTATTTATTCTCACTTATATGACCCTGAGTAAAATATGCTGGTATAGAAGATGGGCACTTGTGTCAGGCTAAACCTAGTAATTCATGCATTTTGTCGTACGGTGATGTGGGATATTTAATCCAGCAGAATATTTAGACGTTACCTTGTTGCAACATGAGACAACAGCAGTTGAAAGCCTTATGATTTGCATAAGGAGTTTAATCTTTGTGGCCTTTCACGAAAATGTTCTAGATGAAAACATGGCATGGCTGGTCAATTTCCATTGGAAGCCATTTGCTCTTGGGGACTTCTGAAGGTCACTGTGGACTAGACCAGAGGGAGATACTTTCATTTTTCCTGAAAAGCTACCTAGTTGAGTGGGATCAAAACTGTTCTCGTTTGAGCAACTGCAGAGATACTGTTTTGTGTGTGCTGTGAGCCCTCACCCGTTGTATTAGGATTTGGCTGATAATGTGATGTAAGAGAGGCAGGTTTGATCGCTGGGTCAGGAAGATCCCCTGGAGGAGGAAATGACACCCACTCCTGTGTTCTTGCCTGGGCAATCTCATGGACAGAGGAGCCTGGTGGGCTACCTACAGTTCATGGGGTTGCAGAGTGGGACATGGCTGAGTGGCTGGGCACACAGTCGTCTGACATGTTATGCCAGCTGTTGACTATAAGGGAAATTTGATAAAATGCTGAAGAGCAGGGGGAAGCACCTAGCCAGCAGCCGCAACGAAAGCAGGGCATCTTTCTTCTGTGACGGCTTCGGCCTTTGCTGGATACGTTTCTCATGTCTCTGCTCCAGTGTTCTCTCATACCACATTTGTGTATTAACTGCCAGAAAGAAAAGAAAGAAATCAAAGTGAAGCTGTAATTCTGAACCAAACTGCAGAGAATTTTCTTTTTCTCAACAGAAGAAGAGATGGAAAGGAATTGGCACTGGCACTTGGAAAATTACCCACACTTGTTTGAATGAAATGTTTTCCACCTTTAGAACCGTGGTTCAACCGCTTACAGCCTAAATTCTTTCCAAATGTGGCTCTTTCAGCATCCTCAAATGAAAGAGAAATTTGACATCATTATTTGAATAATATACATTCTCCTTCCCTCTTAAGAACTCCATCCTTTGTGTTCCCACATTTAACAATGCTCTGTGTGGGGTAGCAGGCCACCTGCTACTCACTCCCTCTCCATTTTTTTCTGCTATTAATATGATTGAATGTCTTTGTTGAGTAAGTGAAGAATTAAGTGAACAAATAAATGAAAAATAGACAAGTTCTGCTACCCAGAACACAGAGACAGGGAAGTGACCCTTTGTGAGCACTAGTGTTTGAGACTCAATCGACGTGAATTTCAGCAACTCCTGGAGATAGTGAAGGACAGAGGAGCCTGATGCGCTGTACTCCGCAGCATCACAAAGAGTCAGACAGGACTTAGCGACTGAGCCGCAGCAGCGACACAGCGAGACACCCCTCTGCGGCCACAGAAAGCTGGCCGCTCTGGGTCACGTCTAGAGGCTTCCTGGACAGTGCTCTCTGGGTGGGCTCAGCACGGGACAGGCCACGGGCAGAATGTCAAAGGAAGAGCCTTCCAGGCCTGGAGAGTCTCTCCTCCCAGCTCCCAGCCAGCAGGCTTATCTCAAGCCAGCTGTCCGCCTGGACCCAGCCCTCCCGCAGCTCCCGCAGAGGGACCAGCGTGCTCAGCTGCCCACCGCGGCTGCTCTCTGGCCCTCTCTGCTGCTCCTCAGCTCTGGGGCTGGCGGGCCCTGAGGTCCCTGCCTCCTGGGTCCTGGCGGCTCCCCTACACCCTGTACAAACTCTCCCCAAAGGGTCCTCATCTGAGCGTGCAACCTGTTTCCTGCTGGACAGTACCCCGAGCCGCACAGCAACTCGTCACGTTAGGGAGTGAGGGAACCGATGTTCTGCTCTATCATATGTTTTGTGCATGTTGCTGTGGGGGTGACTTTGTTACCTCCAAAACTGCTATGTTCCTAGAAGCATTTCTCACAAACGGACAAAGTGCCACTGAATGGAACGATACTCAAGTATTAAGTTTAAAAAGTTACAAGGCAACACATTATAATACACTATACTTCATTATCGGAGAAGGCGATGGCACCCCACTCCAGCACTCTTGCCTGGAAAATCTCATGGATGGAGGAGCCTGGTGGGCCACAGTCCATGGGGTCGCTAAGAGTCGGACACGACTGAGCGACTTCACTTTCACTTTTCACTTTCATGCACTGGAGAAGGAAATGGCAACCCACTCCAGCGTTCTTGCCTGGAGAATCCCAGGGACGGGGGAGCCTCATGGGCTGCCGTCTATGGGGTCGCGCAGAGTCGGACACGACTGAAGTGACTTAGCAGCAGCATACTTCATTATAAGACACTATACTTCCTTATAAGACGCTACACTTCCTTATAAGACGCTATACTTCCTTATAAGACGCTATACTTCCTTATAAGACACTACACTACATTGTATCACATTACAGCAGTTGTATGAGTGTTAGTCGCTCAGTCACGTCCAACTCTCTGCAGCCCCGTGGGCTGTAGCGCCCCAGGCTCCTCTGTCCCTGGGATTCTCCAGGCAGGGATACTGGAGGGGGTTGCCACGGCTCCTCCAAGAGATCTTCCCCACCCAGGGTTGAACCCAGGTCTCCTGCACTGCAGGCAAATTCCACACTGTCTAAGCCACCAGGAAGCCCATTTATATTAATTATTGGGTTGGCCAGAAAATCTTACAGTAAAACCTGAGTGAACATTTTGGCTGACGCAATTTATTATTTGACTATACTGTATTACAGTACACTACACTACATTCAGTTCATTCAGTTCAGTCTCTCAGTCGTGTCCGACTCTTTTAACCCCATGAATCGCAACACGTCAGGCCTCCCTGTCCATTACCAACTCCCGGAGTTCACCTAAACTCACGTCCATCGAGTAGTTCTGCTACCCAGAACACAGAGACAGGGAAGTGACCCTTTGTGAGCACTAGTGTTTGAGACTCAATCGACGTGAATTTCAGCAACTCCTGGAGATAGTGAAGGACAGAGGAGCCTGATGCGCTGTACTCCGCAGCATCACAAAGAGTCAGACAGGACTTAGCGACTGAGCCGCAGCAGCGACACAGCGAGACACCCCTCTGCGGCCACAGAAAGCTGGCCGCTCTGGGTCACGTCTAGAGGCTTCCTGGACAGTGCTCTCTGGGTGGGCTCAGCACGGGGACAGGCCACGGGCAGAATGTCAAAGGAAGAGCCTTCCAGGCCTGGAGAGTCTCTCCTCCCAGCTCCCAGCCAGCAGGCTTATCTCAAGCCAGCTGTCCGCCTGGACCCAGCCCTCCCGCAGCTCCCGCAGAGGGACCAGCGTGCTCAGCTGCCCACCGCGGCTGCTCTCTGGCCCTCTCTGCTGCTCCTCAGCTCTGGGGCTGGCGGGCCCTGAGGTCCCTGCCTCCTGGGTCCTGGCGGCTCCCCTACACCCTGTACAAACTCTCCCCAAAGGGTCCTCATCTGAGCGTGCAACCTGTTTCCTGCTGGACAGTACCCCGAGCCGCACAGCAACTCGTCACGTTAGGGAGTGAGGGAACCGATGTTCTGCTCTATCATATGTTTTGTGCATGTTGCTGTGGGGGTGACTTTGTTACCTCCAAAACTGCTATGTTCCTAGAAGCATTTCTCACAAACGGACAAAGTGCCACTGAATGGAACGATACTCAAGTATTAAGTTTAAAAAGTTACAAGGCAACACATTATAATACACTATACTTCATTATCGGAGAAGGCGATGGCACCCCACTCCAGCACTCTTGCCTGGAAAATCTCATGGATGGAGGAGCCTGGTGGGCCACAGTCCATGGGGTCGCTAAGAGTCGGACACGACTGAGCGACTTCACTTTCACTTTTCACTTTCATGCACTGGAGAAGGAAATGGCAACCCACTCCAGCGTTCTTGCCTGGAGAATCCCAGGGACGGGGGAGCCTCATGGGCTGCCGTCTATGGGGTCGCGCAGAGTCGGACACGACTGAAGTGACTTAGCAGCAGCATACTTCATTATAAGACACTATACTTCCTTATAAGACGCTACACTTCCTTATAAGACGCTATACTTCCTTATAAGACGCTATACTTCCTTATAAGACACTACACTACATTGTATCACATTACAGCAGTTGTATGAGTGTTAGTCGCTCAGTCACGTCCAACTCTCTGCAGCCCCGTGGGCTGTAGCGCCCCAGGCTCCTCTGTCCCTGGGATTCTCCAGGCAGGGATACTGGAGGGGGTTGCCACGGCTCCTCCAAGAGATCTTCCCCACCCAGGGTTGAACCCAGGTCTCCTGCACTGCAGGCAAATTCCACACTGTCTAAGCCACCAGGAAGCCCATTTATATTAATTATTGGGTTGGCCAGAAAATCTTACAGTAAAACCTGAGTGAACATTTTGGCTGACGCAATTTATTATTTGACTATACTGTATTACAGTACACTACACTACATTCAGTTCATTCAGTTCAGTCTCTCAGTCGTGTCCGACTCTTTTAACCCCATGAATCGCAACACGTCAGGCCTCCCTGTCCATTACCAACTCCCGGAGTTCACCTAAACTCACGTCCATCGAGTGGGTGATGCCATCCAGCCATCTCATCCTCTATTGTCCCCTTCTCCTTCTGCCCCCGATCCTTCCCAGCATCAGAGTTTTTTCCAGTGAGTCAACTCTTCACATGAGGTGGCCAAAATACTGGAGTTTCAGCTTTAGCATCATTCCTTCCAATGAACACTCAGGGCTGATCTCCTTCAGGATGGACTGAATGGATCTCCTTTCAGTCCAAAGGACTTTCAAGAGTCTTCTCCAACACCACAGTTCAAAAGCATCAATTATTGGTGCTCAGCTTTCTTTATAGTCCAACTCTCACACCCATATATGACCCCAGGAAAAACCACAGCCTTGACTAGACAGACCTTGGTTGGCAAAGTAATGTCTCTGCTTTTGAATATGCTATCTAGGTTGGTCATAACTTTCCTTCAAAGGAGTAAGCATCTTCTAATTTCATGGCTACAGTCAACATCTGCAGTGATTTTCGAGCCCCCCAAAATGAAATCTGACACTGTTTCCACTATTTCCCCATCTATTTGCCATAAAGTGATGGGACCAGATGCCATGATCTTCCTTTTCTGAATGTTGAGCTTTAAGCCAACTTTTTCATTCTTCTCTTTCACTTTCATAAAGAGACTTTTTAGTTCCTCTTCATTTTCTGCCATAAGGGTGGTGTCATCTGCATATCCAAGGTTATTGATATTTCTCCCAGCAATCTTGATTCCAGCTTGTGCCTTTTCCAGCCCAGCGTTTCTCATAATATACTCTGCATAGAAATTAAATAAGCAGGGTGACAATATACAGCCTTGACGTACTTCTTTTCTTATTTGGAACCAGTCCATGTCCAGTTCTAACACTACATTACATAGTATTATACCAATCTTTTGTTAAAACTATAGAACAGATGTAAACATTTCTGAGAAGGTAGATTGTTTGAGACTTTCATTTTCTTCCTTTTTTCCTGCACACTTCAAACTTTCTACAATAAATATGTGCTGTTTTTGTCAATAAATATTTAAAAAGTATTAACCACTTGGGCAAAATCCCAAACATATATTGCTTTCTATGCCAGAGCTGAATGAGCCTTATTTAGGGTGTTGTTTGAATGCTGTTTCAAATCCTGAAAGATGATGCTGTGAAAGTGCTGCACTCAATACGCCAGCAAATTTGGAAAACTCAGCAGTGGCCACAGGACTGGAAAAGGTCTGTTTTCATTCCAATTCCAAAGAAAGGCAATGCC
>SJYC01114439.1:0-12848 GCA_006408675.1 Madoqua kirkii | reverse complement strand
GGCCCTGGGTTGGGAAGATCCCCTGGAGGAGGGCATGGAAACCCACTCCACTATTCTTGCCTGGAGAATCCCCATGGACAGAAGAACCTGGTGGGCTACAGTTGATGTGATCGCAGAGGCAGACACAACCGAGTGACTAAGTACAGCACAGGTGAATTAAGGAAGAACTGAAGAAGAGCTGCTGTGTTAGGGTAAAGTGACAACACTCTCAGATCTTCTCTAACTCCAAGCATCTGATTTACTGCTTTATGAAGAAACTGACTGCTGTACAAATAGGAAATATCATAAAACCATTTGCTAATGTGGGAGGAAAATTTAAATGGAGTTGGTATTGCTAAGAGACCTTGCTAAAATGGAATCAGGAAGCCAGAGATAGTGTAACTTATGCAGTCTCAGCCTGGATGGAATCAGACCTTTTGACTACTTACTGTCCTAACGAAGGCATCCAGAACACCTGTCAGAATCTCAGCACACTTATGGTGCCTTCACCGTAGAATAACTTGTGACAGCCTATCTACCTACTGGAACTTTTCCCTAAAATGACTGGTGGGGAGACTGGTGACTGGTGACAGCCACCCACTAAGGACAAATATATCCTTTCTAGTGTCAGAGTCCAGCCTCATGCCTTTTGTTTACATAAGCCCCTGACTCTCTCTCTGCCCTAAAACACTCTTGATTTTACCTTAATCTTTGTCTTCCAAACTGCATTTCTTAAGACCCCAAATAAACTCTCTCCTTTTTTTTTTTAATTAGTGTAACTTATGCAGTCTCAGCCTGGATGGAATCAGACCTTTTGACTACTTACTGTCCTAACGAAGGCATCCAGAACACCTGTCAGAATCTCAGCACACTTATGGTGCCTTCACCGTAGAATAACTTGTGACAGCCTATCTACCTACTGGAACTTTTCCCTAAAATGACTGGTGGGGAGACTGGTGACTGGTGACAGCCACCCACTAAGGACAAATATATCCTTTCTAGTGTCAGAGTCCAGCCTCATGCCTTTTGTTTACATAAGCCCCTGACTCTCTCTCTGCCCTAAAACACTCTTGATTTTACCTTAATCTTTGTCTTCCAAACTGCATTTCTTAAGACCCCAAATAAACTCTCTCCTTTTTTTTTTTAATTGGAGGATAATTGCTTTACAATGTTGTGTTGGTTTCTGCTTTAAAACAACTGGAATCAACCATAACTGTGTATTTATATCCCTTCCCTATTGAGCCAAAGACTCTCTTCTTATTTGTAGGCTTCTGCATTTTGTTTTGTTTTGGTTGATATGAAAGACAAGCTAGCTTTCTTATTTTGGGATTATTAGTCTCTGTAACCATATTTCATAAAGAAAGACTAAGTGGTCCAGAAAAGGAAAATTTTTTATTTGAAATATTTTTCTGATTTTAAATTGAAATATGCATAATTTGTGAGTATATGAATATATTTATCTATTTTTTAACCTAAAAGTTTATATTTTCTTTGAAGATTTTCTTTTTCCTTTCCTGTACTCCATAAAGACAAGTAACAGCCTTTGTGTTTTCTCTTATCTGAGTTCCACACTGGAAACAGGGTCAAAATTAGAATTTAGATTTAATGATAGTAAAATTGAAAGATGATATTTTTACAAGGTCTCAACATTTCTAAGCATATCACGTGTCTCACAGTAAAATTAATTTCTTTTTCTTGAGTATTCAAAAGGAGACTTTTTAATTTCTAATTCTGGTTTTGTACAATTGTATAATTAATGATGATGATCATATCAAAAAAGCAGATTTATATGTGTGGGGGAGGTGGTGGTGATGGAGAGGCCCAAATAGAAATTATCAATAAAAGAAATAAAGTTTCATTTTTTAGACTTAAAATACAATCACAATATCTATGAGTTTTGAGTTACAGATGTGTCACTTATAGAGAAAGACAGGCTTCTGGATTGCAAGACTGAAGCTAAACTGAATTTATTTTATAGCTAAAGAATGTGTCAATCAGAAGAGGAATTGATGGGCGTTTTAAACAAAAGAAAAGGAAACTTCCTAAAGAAAAATTTGGTCTGCTCATTTAACACTGCTCAGGGGAAGAAACTTACTTGGAAAATTTTCGAAATCACTTTCCTAGAGACAAATCTGACTCAGTTTTGAAAATGATTTAGAAGTAATCGCTCAAGTTAACGTATTCCTTTTATTTTATTTCTATGTCTCCTATTCAGCCTTGTGGTCATAGTTTTTCTTTCTTCCCATGGAATTATGCCTATAAGATAAGGCATATAGGATAAGTCTTTTCCATAATTGGATAAGACTGTGGTAGGTTTATTGCCTTGAGTGTTCTGGGCTCTGCAGCAGGTCTATTTTTTTCTTTTTCTTTTTTAGAAATCCAAACATTGACACTCAGTCTTTGGGAATTAGCTCCTTTGAGCGTGGTTAGTAAAAGCTTACTCTAAGCCTGCCTAAGCTAACCTTTAAGCGTTCAGGGGGGATGAATCAGACCCTGCAGGCACCTTAGTAAAGTTATCAAAGTAATGGAACAAATTACCTGCATTTTTCCCTCCAAAGAACTCTGCATCATAGTTTCCTTTCAAAACATTAGCGCAGTTGTTGCTCATCTCATGAATCCACTGAAACATAGTACAATGATATTTATGGAAAGCTTTTTCTCTTAAGGTTTCTATTTATTACTTCACAGAATCAAAATAATAGGAACTCAAATAATTTTCTTCTGCTCTTTTAAAATCTCTTTCTGTCCTGCAGACGAAGTGACCTCTAAGATGGAAAGAGAAACTGTATCTCTAAAATAGTTTTAAAAATTAGATGAAGATAAAATTGATGAAATATTCAAACTCGTGAGAACTATGGAAACCCCACAGAGAAATCAATTATTTGGGAGGTAAGATCTTAAGAAGCATTTAAGTGTTTTGAAACAAACAGATGAGCAATAGCAAAGTCAAATTATTTTGCAATTGCTATATAGAAAATTTAAGATTATTTTAAATATATTCTATATGTATCCCAGTGGCTAATATTAAAATGTGAATCTTTTATAATAAATTGTACTCTGTGTGAAAATAATAAATCTGTTCATTGGATAAAAAGTCAATTTGTCAGAAGTTGTGTGGAAGTGCAATGGTAATTTTACTATTTTACCATTAATGGTAAAATGAAAGAAGTAGTAATAATGTGAATTAACATTTAAAATTAATACACCCTTTCAATGGACATGCACACCTGGATAGCCAATAAGAACCTACTGTATAGCACAGGAAACTCTGCTCAATATTATGTGGCAGCCTGGTGGGAGGGGAGTTTGGGGGAATAGATATGTAGGGCTGAGTACCTTCACTGTTCACCTGGAATTGTCACAGCATTGCTTTTTCATTGGCTATATCTCAATACAAAATAAAAAGTTTAAAGAGTTGAAAAAAATAATGCTCCCTGTCTTTATTTGTCTCAAAAATTTGGTCTTTCCAACAGTCCTTACTACCAAGGACCTGGAAAGGTTCAGTTCAGTTCAGTTCAGTCACTCAATTGTGTCCGACTCTTTGCGACCCCATGAATCGCAGCATGCCAGGCCTCCCTGTCCATCACCATCTCTCCGAGTTCACTCAGACTCACGTCCATCGAGTCCATGATGCCATCCAGCCATCTCATCCTTGGTCGTCTCCTTCTCCTCCTGCCCCCAATCCCTCCCAGCATCAGAGGTGGCCAAAGTACTGGAGTTTCAGCTTTAGCATCATTCCTTCCAAAGAAATCCTAGGGCCGATCTCCTTCAGAATGGACTGGTTGGATCTCCTTGCAGTCCAAGGGACTCTCAAGAGTCTTTTCCAACACCACAGTTCAAAAGCATCAATTCTTCTGCGCTCAGCTGTCTTTATAGTCCAACTCACATCCATACGTGACTAGTGGAAAAACCATAGCCTTGACTAGACAGATCATTGTTGACAAAGTAATGTCTAAGCTTTTTAATATGCTGTTTAGGTTGGTCATAACTTTCCTTCCAAGGAGTAAGCATCTTTTAATTTCATGGCTCAGCCTTCTTCACAGTCCAACTCTCACATCCATACATGACCACAGGAAAAACCATAGCCTTGACTAGACGGACCTTAGTTGGCAAAGTAATGTCTCTGCTTTTGAATATACTATCTAGGTTGGTCAAAACTTTTCTTCCAAGGAGTAAGCTTAAGCTGCCCATAATGCTAAAAATTGGTGGACCAGGATTCTCACCTACAGAGCTGAACTCCAGAGCTTCGTCTCACCATCAGTACAGTATGTCCCAGAGAACTGATGCTTACTTGAAAATGCAGCCTTTTGAATGTAGGTTTTGTTTGTGTTATGTAAGAGAAGTCTAGGTAAGGAATTATTCACTGAGCTGTCAAGTGCAGATACAATTTCAAGAAGGAACTTGAATACCTTCTGACTATCTTTTTGTAAAAATTTTTGGCTGCACCAGACCACCAGGGAAGTTACCTTCTGACTATCCTTGATGACTGTTGGTAAACCCATTCAAATACTTTACATTTAATAGTACAAATAAATGTGGTTAAAGTAAGTTTGAAGTCAGGAATGCCAAATTAATTTGCCTCTCTATCCCTGTGCTCCCTTTCACAGCTTAGATTTTCACCAGAGCACTGGAGAATTCTTTTCTAAATATGTATTCCACAAAATGTTATTCTCATGAAATTTTAAAATGTTTAATCAATAACTTTGGTAAATGGTGAACTAAATGACAAAATAAAATATTGAACTATGCAGCATTTCCTATGTTTATTTAATCATGCAAGTCTTCTTTCTTCAAATAAGTATCTTGGGGTTTAGTGGTCCCCCAAACACCTTATTAAGAGCTGCCCTAAGCCAATTTTTCAAGCATAGTTATAAGGTTCTTTTTGGTAGATTCATATAGCATTTATTAGTTAGAGTGGATGTCTCCTTAACCTAGATAGCATATTGAAAAGCAGAGACATTACTTTGCCAACAAAGGTCCGTCTAGTCAAGGCTGTCATATATGGATGTGAGAGTTGGCCTGTGAAGAAAGCTGAGCGCCGAAGAATTGATGCTTTGGAACTGTGGTGTTGGAGAAGACTCTCGAGAGTCCCTTGGACTGCAAGGAGATCCAACCAGTCCATTCTGAAGGAGATCAACCCTGGGAATCTTTTGGAAGCAATGATGCTAAAGCTGAAACTCCAGTACTTTGGCCACCTCATAAGAAGAGTTGACTCATTGGAAAAGACTTTGATGCTGGGAAGGATTGGGGGCAGGAGGAGAAGGGGATGACTGAGGATGAGATGGTTGAATGGCATGGATGACTTGTTGAACACGAGTCTGAGTGAACTCCGGGAGTTGGTGATGGACAGGGGGGGGGGGCTTGGTGTGCTGTGATTCATGGATGGGGTCTCAAAGAGTCGGACATGACTGAGTGACTGAACTGAACTGAACTGATAGTTGCTTTACTTCCCTGGTGGCTCAGTGGTAAAGAATCCACCTGCAGTGCAGGAGTCACAGCAGACTTGGGTTCAATCCCTGGGTCGGGAAGATCCCTCAGAGGAGGGTAGGGCAACCTACTCCAGAATTCTTGCCTGGAGAATCCCATGGACAGAAGAGCCTACTGTTCTATAGCCTAGTGTTCTATAGGGTAGCAAAGAGTCAGACAGGACTGAACAGACTGAACATGCACGAGTACATAGTTGATTTAGAATATTATATTTGTTTCAGGATTACAATATATAGTGAATCAGTGTTTTTATAGATTATACTCCATTTAAAGTTATTATGAAATAATAACTATATTCTCTCTGCTGTACAATATATCCTTGGGGCTTATTTATTTTATACATGGTAGTTTTTATTTTAATTTTTTAAATTATGAAAGTACAATAACACATTTATAGGAGACTGGGAAAATACAGAACAAGATTACATATAGCTACACTGTATATTACAATTATTGTTTAAGAAGATAAATTAAGATTTTTAGTTGGAGTTTTAGTATCAAACCCTCAAAAATTAAGAGAATGAATATATAGAGAAATAGAAGGATATACTAGACCTGAAAAACACTATGAACCAATTCAATGTAATTAAGATTTATACGTTTACAGAAAAGTAAGACACAAATTCTATTTAAGTTCCCATAGACTGTAAACTAGGAGACACTGGAACTTATCCAGGGACATAAAACAAGGTGCAAAAATTTCATGGTCTTAAAGACATTGGAATCACACAGGGTCTGTTCTCTTATCACTGTGGAGTTATGTTAGAAACCAATATGAAAAGATATTTGAAAATAACCCCCATCATTTCAAGTGCAGTGTGACAATTACCAAGAGAGTTAGTCTCTTTTTATTCCTTCAAATCAGCTTTTCCCCAGAAGAAACCAGCTGGTTTGTCTTGTTTCCTGCATCCAGGAGGAGGTGCTGATTACATCTGCCCTTAATTTACATACATTCCATAGATCTAGGCTTGATCATATTCAACTTTGAATTTTTTGGTAAGTCTTTTTAAAAGATAGTATTGAGTTCTTTAATAAAGTATGTAAAGTTTGTTTCTCCCTCTGTGATTTAAGAAGCTGTTTATGATCATTACCATTTGTTTACTAAGGGCTTTTGAAAATGGTGATATTTTAATCCTTTCATTCCTTCTTCATTTATTAGCTGGAATATTTCTACCAAAAAAAAGTTCTCTGATCAACTTTTGGTCCGATCCTTCCACTGAAGATTTCCCCACATCCCTAAATATTCTTAAAAGTATTTTTAATTTTTATTTACCTATCTATTTGGCTGTGCCAGATCTTAATTGTAGCACATGGGGTTGAACGTGCTCTCCTGTGTTCAGAGAGTGGAGTTTTAGCCACTAGAACACCTAAGAAGTCCCAAAAATACTTCAAAAAAAGGCTTCAGTGTATTCCTTCCTAAGGATTTACCATACTTTCTATATCCATTCCCTAACTGCTGCACATTTAGACTGTTTCTGATTTTCCACTCTGTAAACAGTGGTGGGACCAACATTCTTGTTCATAGCTTATACATAAGCCTCTATTTATGTGTCTGGTTTTCCTTTTAGAATGGAGTCTTAGCAGTGGAAGTCTCAGAGCTAAAAGTTTTGTAGTTTCCTACTGCATAGTGAAAAGCACCAGCTTATTGTCTCCACAGATGAGAAGGCTGGTTTGCCTCTCTATCTTAACCATTCTCACACACATTTACTATAAGCACAGCAGGAACAATCAAGGCTTGTTATTTTATTTTATAGAATGCAGAGAAATAAGAAAAAAAAATTGCTCACATTAGAAAAAATTAAAAATTAACCAAAAAAAATTACAGTTTTGAAACCATGGAGAAATGCTGAAATATTGCTGGTGACACTCATGCTTACTCACCTATTGTTTTCAGAAACTAATGGCAAATATAGAACAGCAGTGCATGCGTGTGTGTAGTCATTCTAAAGTTATGGAAATAAAGTTTTAAAAAAGTAAACTTCTGACTATAGTATGTTAATTGCAAAATGTTGTTTTCAGGGATAATATTTTGGAAATAATGCCCCAGGCTCTGTAACAGCCATTTGTTAATTTTTAACATTTTCTTTAGTTGAGTATAATAAGGAAGACTGTCTCATTTCTTTCCCTGTAAATTTAGGGGTTTTGATATCCGGATTCAGAATTTATAGTTACCTATAGTTACATGCACATCCTTGTATCTTAGTTTCCTCAGGGTTGATGTTCACTTGGGAGGCACTAGGGCTTGCTGTCTTGGTATTGTGAAGCTGGGCCTCTGTGTGGATTGTCTGGTGTTGAGCTGTATCATTTGTTACAACTTTTGAGTTACCATCCTATCATCCTTGGGAATAAGAACGTTAACCTGGTGCTTGTGCCTTCTGACTGTCAACATAGAAACAAGGATACCTACAGAGCCCTTTATTTACTCTCTAGCTGTGTATGTGGAGAAGGCAGTGGCATCCCACTCCAGTTCTCTTGCCTGGAAAATCCCATGGATGGAGGAGCCTGGTAGGCTGCAGTCCGTGGGGTCACTAAGAGTTGGGCACGACTGAGTGACTTCACTTTCACTTTTCACTTTCATGCACTGGAGACGGAAATGGCAACTCACTCCAGTGTTCTTGCCTGGAGAATTCCAGGGACCTAGGAGCCTAGTAGGCTACCGTCTATGGGGTCACACAGAGTCGGACACGACTGAAGTGACTTAGCAGCAGCAGCAGCTGTGTATGTGTGTATTAGTTGCTCAGTTGTGTCTAACTCTGTGCAAGCTCATGGACTGTAGCCCGCCAGGTTCCTCAGTCCATGGGATTCTCCCTGTAAGAATATCCCACAGAGTTCTTTATTCACTCTCTAGCTGTGGAAACTGCAGACTTTTCCTGTTAGCAGAAGTAGTGAGAGGGTCAAAAGTGACATCCAGATGTGGAAAAATATTTACAGAGACTATGAAGATGTGTAGGACCTGTAAGGTAACACTTTATGATGATTCCATGACTTTTTCATAAAGTTTTGTTAGAGAATGTACTTTCTTACTTAAGTGATCTGTTCACTTTCTAGCTTTATTATTATTATTATTATTAATTTACTTATTTGGCTGCATCAAGTCTTAGTTGCGGTGGTTTAGTCACTAAGTTGTGTCCAGCTCTTTGTGACCCCATGGACTGCAGTCTACCAGGTTCCTCTCTGTCCATGGGATTTTCTCGGCAAGAATACTGGAGTGGGTTGACATTTCTTTCTTCAGGCATTTTAAGAGACAAAATTTTGATTAAGGTGAATCTTCTCCAGAACTTTGTAATGGGATTTACAGACTTGTTGTCACAGGGCACGCTAATGTCTCAAGTTTGGGGATATGGTGAAGTAAGGATTTAAGAATCAATGCTTGGACAAATAATGCATGATTCCACATACATGAGGTCTCTAAAACAGTCAAACTTAGAAAAGCAGAAAACTGAATGGTGGTTGTCAGGGGATGGGGAGAGGAGGAAACAAGCAGTGATATCAGTGAGTATAAAGTTACAGTTATGCCAGATGCGTCTTACAGATCAGCTGTACAACATAATGCCTACAGTTAGCAATTTGCTGTCGTGCATTTAAAAAGTTGCTGAGAGGGTAGATCTCATGTTAAATGTCCTCATCATAATGTTTTCTTAACTTGAAAAAAAAAAGTAAAGGGAAACACGGAAACTTTTGAAAGTGGTGAATATGTTTATAACCTTGATTGTTATGTTTGTACCCTGGTTACATGTATATATCCGAACACATTGTATTGCATACATTAAATATCTGTAGTTTTTTGTAAGTCAATTATACCTTAAGAGAAAGTGAAAGTAAAAGTTACTCATGTCCAACTCTTTGCAACCCCATGAAATTCCCCAGGACGGAATACTGGAGTAGGTAGCCTATCCCTTCTCCTGTGGATCTTCTCAGCCCAGGAACTGAACCAGGGTCTCCTGCACTGCAGGCAGATTCTTTACCAGCTGAGCTATCAGGGAAGCCCAATACCTTAACAAAACTTAAAATAAATAAATAAATAAATAAAATCACTTGTAGTAAAAACTGCTGAGGTCCAAATGAAAGCTATACCTGAGTTGATAGCATTATACCAATTTCCTGGTTTCAACAATATACTATGTTAAAATAAAAAACAGAACAGTGCTTGACATTATGGTGTCAAATATTACTTTAACTTTTTGATAGCCTTTTGATCCTTTCAATCATCTCTTTATGCTATTTCAATATCACTCTTTCCCTCTGGTTCTCCCAGGTAATTAATAACATTCTGACTTTTTTTTCATATTTTTCTCCATGTTTATGTGGTCATACACAAATATAGACATATACTGAGGTTTATATTTTTGGTTTATTTCATAACAATGTGATTAGATTATATATATTTTCTTACTTGAAAATATATTATGAAAAAAAAAACCTCTCCAAATTAACTGGTATAGATGGAACTGAATCTTTTAAAAATATTTATTTACTTCTTTGCCTGTGCTGGTCTTGGTTGCCATACAAGGGATCTTCAGATGAGGCATGTGGGATTTAGTTCCTGACTAGGCATGGAACCCAGGCCCCCTGCATTGGGAGCTCAGAGTCTTAGCCACTGGACTACCAGAGAAATCCCTTGATGGAACTGAACCTTTTCAATGGTGCCAAAAAGATCAGTTATCACCGTTCATTCCATTATTCCCTTTTGATTGCATGTTCATTTTCTCCTAGTGCTTTGTTACTCAAATTTTATTGTAATAACTATCTATAAGCATATACTTCAGACTGGTGCTTCTGTATCTATGGGATAAATTCTCAGGGGACATAACTACTAGGCTGAAAGAGTATGAATTTAAAACCTTTTAAAAAGATAGTTCCAGACTCCTTCCCAAAACGGTTGCAGTGGTATGCATTTCCAATGAAGTGTGAAAAACAAAGCAGGGCATGAGAATACACTTCTCCCTTCACTCCTACCAGCAGTTGGCATTATTTTATCTTATACTTTTGCAAATTTGATAAATGAGGTGTTACATTCCACTGTTATATTAATTTTACCTTTCCCTGACAATAAGATTGAGCAGGCTTGCAAAGTTTATTGATCATTTGGATTTTTGGTGAGTGAATCGTTAATAGTTTTTGCCTTGTTTTCAATTGAATTCTTTTTGTCATTTTCTTGATAATTTGTCAGAGTACCTTGTATATTATAGACATTAATAATTTACATTTCGTATATGTATATAGAAAATCTTTATCTTAAGCTACTTTTTGCCTTTCGTTTTTATTTATGGCATCATTTGCCATACTACATTTACTACTTTCTAATGTTGTGAAATAGATCTATACTTTTCTTCAGTGACTTCTGTCTATCTTCTTAATGAAAATGTCCCCAGTCCCTAAATTATACTTGTACTGTATAAATTTTTTTCTTATACTTTTGTTAGTTTAATGCTTTACAGTTTTCATGGGGTTGAAGTGCTTGATTACTAAGCTACCTTCCCTTGGCTTCAAACCTATCGCTCTCTACTCTGCTCTGTACCTCTAGATACTCAGTTCAGTTCAGTTCAGTTGCTCAGTCGTGTCCAACTCTGCAATACCATGGACTGCAGCATGCCAGGCCTCCCTGTCCATCATCAACTCCCGGAGTTTACTCAAACTCATATCCATTGAGTCAGTGATGCCTTCCAACCATCTTATCCTCTATCATTCCCTTCTCTGCCTGCCTTCAATCTTTCTCAGCCTCAGGGTCTTTTCAAATGAGTCAGTTCCTTGCATCAGGTGGCCAAAGTGTTGAAATTTCAGCTTCAGCATCTGTCCTTCCAATATTCAGGACTGATTTCCTTTAGGATGGACTGGATGGATCTCCTTACCATCTAAGAGACTGTCAAGAGTCCCTTAGATGTGTGTGAACTGTGTGAACACCACAGTTCAAAAGCATCAATTCTTCTGTGCTCGGCTTTCTTTATAGTCCAACTCTCACATGCATATATGACTACTAGAAAAATGACAGCCTTGACTAGACAAACCTTTGCTGGCAAAGTAATGTCTCTGTTTTTAATATGCTGTCTAGGTTGGTCATAACTTTTCTTCCAAGGAGTAAGCATCTTTTAATTTCATGGCTGCAGTCACTATCTGCGGTGATTTGGAAGCCTCCCAAAATAAAGTCTGCCACAGTTTCCACTGTTTCCCATCTATTTGTCATGAGGTGATGGGACCAGATGCCATGATCTTCGTTTTCTGAATGTTGAGATTTAAGCCAACATTTTCACTCTTTCAAGAAGCTTTTTAGTTCTTCTTTCTGTCATAAGCGGGGTGTCATCTGCATATCTGAGGTTATTGATATTTCTTCCAGCAATCTTGATTCCAGCTTGTGCTTCATCCAGTCCAGCGTTTCTCATAATGTACTCTGCATATAAGTTAAGTAAGCAGGGTGACAATATATAGCCTTGACGTACTCCTTTTCCTATTTGGAACCAGTCTGTTGTTCCATGTCCAGTTTGAACTGTTGCTTCCTGACTTGCATACTGGTTTCTCAAGAGGCAGGTCAGGTGATCTGGTATTCGTGTCTGTTTCAGAATTTTCCATAGTTTATTTTGATCCACACAGTCAAAGTCTTTGGCACCGTCAATAAAACAGAAATAGATGTTTTCCTGGAACTTTCTTGCTTTTTTGATGACCTCTAGATACAGGACTCTGCAAACCCCATTTCTGCTTTGTCAGGTAGCTCCCTGCTGGGCTCTCAGTGATGAGTGAAGAGTGAGACTGGAAAGATACAGAAGGAAGAGACATGCTTATTCCTATTTGTCCTGCATTCCTGTCAACATCACTGCCGTATTTGGTCTTCATCCAGTGGCAACTAGCTTCAGAATAGCATCCCAATTTGCAGTGTTCCCAATACTTTAAAAATGGCCCTATCAAACCACCACAGAGATACCAGTTACATGGCACCACAGAGATACCAGTTAGGTGTCCTGACCCTCTCTGTGGGTCTAACCTCCAGCTCATTGGGCTCTATAGCCATCCTTGTAAATTTCAATAATCTCCACTCTCTTCCTCTCTTTTCCCCATCCCTTAGTGTGGTAGGTGTTTCATGTAGTTATTCTCCTACGATATCTTAGATTCTCTTTCTGCCTTTTAATTTCTTTAGTACTTGGTTAACAGTTCTTTATATTAAATTCTCTCTTAAAATAACTAACATAATTTTTGTTTCCTGATTTGACCCTGAATGATGCTATTGAATTTTAAAATCTTTTCCTTTGGATTTTTTGCATGTTATGGCATGCTTTTGTTGTTAGGAATTTTCCAGAGGCCAATCTCACTTCCCTCCCTCCCTTAAAGAGCTCATCAGTTATCCTAACAGCAATCATTATGTAACCCATCTTTTTCTACTGTTTTTGTTTAAA
>SJYC01114438.1:0-25110 GCA_006408675.1 Madoqua kirkii | reverse complement strand
TTTCTGCTTTATTGACTATGCTAAAGCCTTTGACTGTGTGGATAACACTAAGCTGTGGAAAATTCTGAAAGAGATGGGAATACCAGACCACCTGACCTGCCTCTTGAGAAACCTGTATGCAGGTCAGGAAGCAACAGTTAGAAATGGACATGGAACAACAGACTGGTTCCAAACAGGAAAAGGAGTACATTTTGGGGGCTCAGAAAATCCTTGCAGATTAAAAGACACTTACTCCTTGCAAGAAATGTTATGACCAACCTAGACAGCATATTCAAAAGCAGAGATATTACTTTGCCAATAAAGGTCTGTCTGAAGTGAAGTTGTAAAGTGAAGTTGCTCAGTCGTGTCTGACTCTTTTGCGACCCCTTGGACTGTAGCCTACCAGGCTCCTCTGTCCATGGGATTTTCCAGGCAATAGTACTGGAGTGGATTGCCATTTTCTTCTCCAGGGGATCTTCCCGACCCAGGGATCAAACCCGGGTCTCCCTCATGGTAGACAGACGCTTTACCGTCTGAGCCACCAGGGAAGTCAAAAGTCTGTCTAGTCAAGGCTATAGGTTTTCCATTGGTCATGTATGGATGTGAGAGTTGGACTTTGATGAAAGCTGAGCTCTTAAGAATTTATTCTTTCCATCTGTGGTGTTGGAGAAGACTCTTGAGAGTCCCTTGGACTGCAAGGAGATTCAACCTGTCCATCCTCTAGGAAATCAGTCCTGGGTGTTCATTAGAAAGACTGATATTGAAGCTGGAACTCCAATACTTTGGCCACCTCATGCGAAGTGTTGACTCATTGGAAAAGACCCTGATGCTGGGAGGGATTGGTGGCAGGAGAAGAAGGGGATGTCAGAAGATGAGACAGCTGGATGGCATCACCAACTCAATGGACATGAGTTTGAGTAAACTCCAGGAGTTGGTAATAGACAGGGAGGCCTGGTGTGCTGTGATTCCTGGGATTGCAGAGTCGGACACAACTGAGCAACTGATCTGAACTGAACTGAACTGAACTTACAAGTGTGTGAGAGGAGTACAATTGTGTGATAGTTTGAACATTCTTTGATATTACCTTTCTTTGGGATTGGAATGAAAACTGACCTTTTCCAGTCCTGTGGCCACTGCTAAGTTTTCCATATTTGCTGGCATATTGAGTGCAACACTTTCAGAGCATCAACATTCATGATTTGAAATAGCTCAACTCGAATTCCATCACCTCCTCTAGCTTTGTTCGTATTGATTCTTCCTAAGGCCCACTTCCCTTTGTATTCAGGACATCTGGCTCTAGGTGAGTGATCACACCATCATGATTATCTGAGTCATGAAGATTTTTTTTTTGCATAGTTCTGTGCATTGTTGCCACCTCTTCTTATTATAGTCTACTTCTGTTAGGTCCATACCATTTCTGTCCTTTATCGAGCCCATGTTTGCATAAAATGTTCCCTGGTGTCTCTAATCTTCTTGAAGAGATCTCTAGTCTTTCTCATTCTATTGTTTTCCTTATTTCTTTGCACTGGTCACTGAAGAAGGCTTTCTTATCTCTCCTTGCTACTCTTTGGAACTCTGCACTCAAACGGTATATCTTTCCTTTTCTCCTGTGCTTTTCGCTTCCCTTCTTTGCACAGCTATTTGTAAGGCCTCCTCAGACAGCCTCTTTTTTTTTTTTTTTTTTTTTTGCATTTCTTTTTCTTGTGGATGAAAACCACAATTTTTCAAATTTTCATGAGTTCATAGGCAACAAGATGTCTATGGCAACTCCCAATCAACTCTGTCACTGTCCATTGAGACCCACAATAGGTAATATGAAGGTTAATGTGTAATCCTGTGAGCCAATAAAACTTTATTTATAAAAATATGTAGAAGGGCTTGATTATCCCATGATATATAGTTTTCCAACTCCTGAATTGATACATAAAATGCTGAAAATAGTGCTTAATTCAGAATAAGTAAATGTTAACTATATGGATTACACTGTGGTTTTTTTTTGTTGTTGTTGTTGTTGATGTGATTTTAAAATGAACATAACACTTAAAATCATCAGTGTATCTTCAATATTAGTAATCCAACTGACTCATAATTCAGAAAAAACTTAAGGCATGCAAATGACTCAGTTTTGAATCTTTTGTTGCAAGATAACTCCAATAAGGAGTACATTACTGTGGCTATACTTTAAATTAACTAAGACTATACAGCACAATCTGATTATAAAGCAGAAGAAATGTATAATTAAATAGTATTAGTAGGATAATTTGCTCTGTAAAGATTTTTAATGGACCTTTGCATGAAAGGAAAAAGTTTAAAGAGCAAGAGTAAGGTGGACAATGGCGGAAGTATCAGCTGAATTGAAATTTAATTAAGATTTTTTTAAATGCAGTATTTGCTGTGAGAGAAAATGTCATCAAACTGTGATCACAGTTGATTACACAAAATAAGCATTTAATGTTACTGGCAATTCTACTTGTACTGCCTTTCATAATCAAAATATGGAAACCACTTGAAATTGTAACCATGAAGTGGCAGGTGATGAAATTTCAAAGGCATATTTCCATGGCACTAGTAATATTTGAATTGTAAAGCCTCAAGATTTAAAGGACTAGGCTGCCATATGTTCCCTCCAGGAAGTAGAGTTATGGACTGCTCCTTAATTAGATAATATTTAGGCTGCAGTTTACCAAAATGGTCATGAAATAACTGTCCATTTCTCAAATCACTCAATCCCAAAGTAACACAATCTTCTAAGCTTCACTTGCAAACTTATCCATCAAGTACATCAGGTGTGTAACAAAAACAAAACTTTAAAGAGAAAAATAAGGATCAACATTGACTAGCATTTATTTTTCCTAGAAGAAAATTTATTTACCAATAATAGAGACTCCAAAATTAACATCTGTTATCAAAGATTAAAATTTTTATTCATCTGGAACAACTGTTTTTCTGAATAATTTGATTCAAAGTCCTGAAAACCTATAATCAAATTGATTTAACTAATCATAGAAATGTACAAAACTTTTGTTGGCTCTCAAATTTATGTTTAACTCATCTCAAGAACATACATTGTCCAAAGATTTGAAGTCAAGATTTTTGTAAATTGATTTTTAAGCTGTATTTTACACATTTTCTGTGATGCTCAGTCACAATGATCATCATGTTATTTTAAATGAATAAATTAAGTGCTACCTTGGAAAACCTGAAAATCTTACATGTTAATTTTTGAGTTCTCAAAGTAACCACTAGTTCTAAAGGAAATATTCCATGTTATTTATTTATTTGGGTTCTATGGCCACAGAATTGGAAAAGGTCAATTTTCATCCAATTCCAAAGAAAGGCAATGCTAAAGAATGCTCAAACTACCGCACAGTTGCACTCATCTCACATGCTAGTAAAGTAATGCTCAAAATTCTGCAAGCCAAGCTTCAGCAATACATGAACTGTGAACTCCCTGATGTTCAAGCTGGTTTTAGAAAAGGCAGAGGAACCAGAGATTAAATTGCCAACATAGGTTGGATCATAGAAAAAGCAAGAGAGTTCCAGAAAAACATCTATTTCTGCTTTATTGACTATGCCAAAGCCTTTGACTGTGTGGATCACAATAAACTGTGGAAAATTCTTCAAGAGACGGGAATACCAGACCACCTAACTTGCCTCTTGAGAAATCTGTATGCAAGTCAGGAAGCAAAAGTTAGAACTGGACATGAAACAACAGACTGGTTCCAAATAGGAAAAGGAGTATGTCAAGGCTGTATATTGTCACCCTGCTTATTTAACTTCTATGCAGAGTACATCATGAGAAATGCTGGGCTGGAAGAAACACAAGCTGGAATCAAGATTGCTGGGAGAAATATCATTAACCTCAGATATGCAGATGACACCACCCTTATGGCAGAAAGTGAAGAGGAGCTAAAAAGCCTCTTGATGAAAGTGAAAGAGGAGAGTGAAAAAGACACAAGCTGGAATCAAGATTGCTGGGAGAAATATCAATAACCTCAGATATGCAGATGACACCACCCTTATGGCAGAAAGTGAAGAGGAGCTAAAAAGCCTCTTGATGAAAGTGAAAGAGGAGAGTGAAAAAGTTGGCTTAAAGCTCAACATTCAGAAAACGAAGATCATGGCATCCGGTCCCATCACTTCATGGGAAATAGATGGGGAAACAGTGGAAACAGTGTCAGAATTTATTTTTTTGGCTCCAAAATCACTGCAGAGGGTGACTGCAGCCATGAAATTAAAAGAGGCTTACTCCTTGGAAGAAAAGTTATGACCAACCTAGATAGCATATTCAAAAGCAGAGACATTACCTTGCCAATTAAGGTCCGTCTAGTCAAGGCTATGGTTTTTCCAGTGGTCATGTGTGGATATGAGAGTTGGACTGTGAAGAAAGCTGAGCGCTGAAGAATTGATGCTTTTGAACTGTGGTGTTGGAGAAGACTCTTGAGAGTCCCTTGGACTACAAGGGGATCCAACCAGTCCATTCTGAAGGAGGTCAACCCTGGGATTTCTTTGGAAGGAATGATGCTGAAGCTGAAGCTCCAGTACTTTGGCCACCTCATGTGAAGAGCTGACTCATTGGAAAAGTCTCTGATGCTAGGAGGGATTGGGGGGAGGAGGAGAAGGGGACGACAGAGGATGAGATGGCTGGATGGCATCACGGACTCGATGTACGTGTCTGAGTGAACTCCGAGAGATGGTGATGAATAGGGAGGCCTGGTGTGCTGGGATTCATGGGGTCGAAAGGGTCGGACACGACTGAGCAACTGAACTGACTGAACCAGGTCTGAAGAACAGTGCTCTAGCAGGGAGAGAAGTCGCCAGCCCTCAACTACCTGTGACCAGGGCAACACCCATCAGTAAATGCGCGCCAGGGAAGTTCAGGGAGGTCTAAGCTTCGTCCTTAGCCCTTGAGCTCCACGATTTCGGATTCCCTGTGCTCGGGGAGCTTCCGGCGGAGGCCGCCCCCTCCTCCTGGGGGCGGGGCCTCGCGCTCCCGCTCCCGCCTCCCGGGCTGCGCGCGGCTGCGGGCGGTGATCAAGTGAGCGCGGCGCGGCGGAGGAGGGAACCCGAGGATTTCCCGGCGGCGGAAGGAGACGCGGCCCCGTGAGGACTAGGCGATTTGAAAATACGCTTCGGATGCGAGAGGCTGAGGCCGGTGGCGCCCGCTGTTGCCCACTGGGCTCTTCCTCGCACGTTCTTCCCCTCTGCCTCCGCGCCCGGTCCCGGCCGGGTACGCAGGTGAACGGTCGCCGCCGGTAGGGCCGGGCCCTCCCGGGGCGCGGGACGGCGTGCGGGGCCGTTGCCCCTCGGTCCGCGGCCCAGGCGGGTAGGGCGGGCTGGGGTCAGTGTGCGTCCCCCGGGGGCAGGGCCGTGGCACTCCGGCAGAGCAGGGCCTGGGTGCGGAGAGGGGCAGCGCGGGGGCCGGGCGCTCCGCGGGCATTTGAAGCGTTTTGAGTGACCGGGCGGGTTCTCGCGGTTTCGGATCTGGGAGACTTTTAGGCCGTTGTGCGTTAATTGGGCCCTGCTTCCTGGACTGTGGTCCGGAGCGCCGTCCCCCGTGGGAGAAGGAAAGGTAGTTTCTTGAAAACCATGGGGTCTTCGCTTATGGGCTACGGCACCAAAGTCGGGTTGAGGATGCGCAGTCGTCTCTTAATCGACCCCTCGCCGTCCAGGTGTGGAGTAACCATACCGAGCATGTTCGGACCATCGGACGTCTCGAGAGGTCCTGGTCTGGGACATTTGTTCTTTGGAAAGTCAGGTGTCTCGGATTGGCCCCTAGGCAGAGTTTGGAGGAACTCGTGAGCGTAAAGGGTTAGAGAGGAAATTACCGAAGGCCGAGTACAGTGTGACTTGACTTTCTTTTTGGCGAGTGAAAAGAAGTTGGAAATTAGGGCGAGGGGACTGAGGTGTTCAGACAAACTAGCTGGAATTCGGTTCGGTTGAAATCCTGGTAGACTAGACTCTCCCTTTTGTTGAAATTAGAAAGCCTGTATTTGGAGCATATGAAATTCATCTTGAAAACTTCTGAGGCTCACCAGCTTCAAGTAATGTGAGAGCTCAGTCCCTGAGGTTGGCGTTCCTGCCATCTATTCGATACCAGCTACTGTAAAAGTGGCTTGTGTTAGTTTCTCAGTCGTATCCGACTCTTTGTGACCCCATGGACTCCAGCGTACGCTCTCCAAGGAATTTTCCAGGCAAGAGTACTGGAGTGGGTTGCCATTTCCATCTCCAGGAATCTTGCTGACCCAGGGATCGAACCGGGTCTCCTGCGTTGTAGGCAGATTTACTCTCTGAGCCACCAGGGAGGCCATTTGGTTTGCTGTATTATGAAAATCTTGACTTTAAGCCGAAATAACAGTTGCTGTAGAATTTGAGTTCCTAGTATAAACGTGTTCCCTGTGTATGTAATAATAATCTTATTAGCTTGAAAAGTCAAGGAGGGGCGGTCAGTCCTGTTAGCTTTCCTAACAGAGGGAGAACAGAGTAATTAATACTAAGTGGTGGGTAATGCTTGTACAAACTTGACTGTGTTGGACCCTAATCAGCTAGTTAGTGGCTAGAGCTAGCACAGAGAATTAGGGGGTGGAGGGTTAATTGATTGGATTTTTTCGAATATCTTGTTCGACTTGTTTTCGTCTCTGGTTCTAGTTGGTAATTGTAGCAAAAGCCCACAAACTGCTTGCTTATTTCAGAGAGGCCAAGTGAGTATTAGGGCCCTCTTTGTAGTTTTTACTTGCTCATATTTTAGACCGGAATAACTAGAGATGTGGGTGGGCTGAAAATTTGGCATTGGGATAAATGAAATAAGGCAAGCCGTTTTGCCACCTTTCTCCCAGTTCTCACCAGGATTGCAGTATATATAGCATAAAGTTGGTTTTGAGGAATTCAGTCCTATTTACAAAACCCTCTTCAAGTCTTTAGTAAAGGACTGACACATCTTTAAAATGGTTTTAGCATCACCTTCCTTGCATGGTCTTGTGAGAACAGAATGCTTTTTTATATATACTATTATGCTTGGTATGTACTGGTCATGAGACAAAGAAAATACACATTTGTGCTTATAGCATATCTGTTGACCGTGCCAGGCACAGTTCTGAGTATTTTACGCATGAGCTCATTTGCTCCTCATTCATCTTACCTAGTAACAAGTGTATGAGGTAAGCATTATTATTAGCCCTGTTTTGTAGATCAAAACTGAGGCACGGTGATTTAACTATGGCTATAAAGTGCAAGAGTCTGAATAAGAGGTAGTTGCTTTCTTGTATCTGCTCTTAACCTATATAACCAAACCCTAGGTGATAGGGCTCTAATGTGTTAAAACCTTGTAACCATGTGAATTTGAATGTAATGTCATAGGTGATTGACATCTAGATTCCTGAAACTTCAAGTTTCTGGTCTTGCACCAGCCATTTTATTAATCTTACAATAATGCAAACCTTCATTTTGCTCAAATTTCTTGAACTCCCACGTGTAGCACTGTGACTTAAAAAAAGTAGCTTGGCATAGGATAATTACGATAGGTCAGGAGGAATTTTATTTTTTCCAGAGACACCTACTCTGGTGGATATACAGTGCAAGGTAGGGTGCATTATTTTTGTGTGGAAAAGGCTTCAAGAAGGGCTGAGCTAGTTCCAGGTATAGAAGGCTATTTTTTTGGATAGAGGTTAGTTGATAGAAAGATAAAGCTGTAGAGGAAGTTAGGAAGGATCACTGACCGTCAAACCCAGTTGTTTTTACTGTAAGCAAGTAAAAGGAGCAGCTGAAAGCTTGTGAGCCTGGATCAGATCTGTGTTTAGAAAGAGCCCTCTGGTGATTACCAGATGGACCATGAGGTGGACACTCGTGACAAGGCAGGAATACTGGTGGGGAAACGTCACAGTCTTGGGTTGAAATAAAGGATTTAAGCAGGGAGTGGGAATGGGGAGAAGGCACAGATCAAAGATTTTGTGTGTAAGTGGGATAATCTGTGTGTAAATTGAAAGAATATGATGGAGAAAGCGAAGTGCAGTTTGACAGGGTTATACTCGAGTTGTTATAATAGCGGCCTAGCTGGTCTTTGTTCCTTAGCCCTCTGTTACACTGTATTTCCATTTATATTGCTTTTTTTCCTCCTTTTTTTGTTTCCCGTTTATATCTAGTCTGAACTTTTCCTGGTGTTCAGAATGCTAGTACTTTCATTTTTGCCTGTACCAAACTTAACCCCTGTTCTTCATCTCTACTGTGTTCCTTGCTCATGAAATGCCCAGTGCCTGCCCTTGCTACATATCTGAACCGTCCCCATTTTCAGGCACCCAGCTTCGGTTCATGAAACTTTTCCTAGCTGTTACAGGCTGCATTCAATAATAACATTGATTTAGACTTTGTTTTGCTAGAGTTTCCTGGGGGTTTCTGGGGGCCAGGAGTTTCCCAGTAGGCGCAAGGTATACCTGTAGCAACTCTGTGATACCTCCCTTTTGTCCTATGAAAACAAAAAATTTTCAGAAGTTTTTTTTCCTTTTTTTTGAAGTATAAATATATTAATTGAAGTATGCACAAGTTTTCTACTTAGCACATTGCTCCACCCAAGATTCCTATTTAGAACATTGCTTGACAAAAGGTTCCATAGCCAAAAATGTCTTAAGTAAACTGAGGTTTTTTTTCTTTATAAAGGTATTTTCCATTTAATATTTTGATGCATTGGTATGGTTATTATTGATCTTGACAATGTTCGAGTAATGTAAAGGTTAGAAAATACCTTCTCTATTGTTTTATAATTTATCTTTGGTCTGTATTCATTGTTTTTAAATTAATTCTTTCATCATAGTACTCAAAAATGACCAAAAAAAGAAAATGCGAAGATGATTTTCAGAAAGTAAAACTGAAAGTTGGTAAGAAGCAGCCCAGGTCAGAAAATTCTACTTAGAAACTTTAATTAGAAGACTATACATCTGCCTGAGCAGCTCAAAGAGGATGTAACACTTCCAACAAACAATAGAAAACTTAACATAAAGGTAAATCATAAACATTTTTTTTGGTAAGAGAGGATTTTCCTTGAAGCCATCTAGAATGGTGCACTTCTATGGAAAGTTGGTTTAACTATTGAAAGTGAAAGTGAAGTCACTCAGTCGTGCCCAACTCTTTGGGACCCCATGGACAGTAGCCTGCACCAAGCTCCTCTGTCCATGGGATTTTCAAGGCAAGAGTACTGGAGTGGGTTGCCATTTCCTTTTCCAGGGAATCTTCTGAACCCAGGGATGGAACCCAGGTCTCTCACATTGTAGATAGATGCTTTAGTGTCTGAGCCACCAGGCAAGTGGCTGAAGATGGGAATTTATCTGTTTTTCAGAGGTGATGCTGCCACTACAACTTTCCCACTTCCTCCAGAAAGACTTGCTCAGCTAAAGTCAAAGTGATTTCTCCCTTGGCTGTTCATGTGATAATTTAATATGTCATCTGGAAGTAATTTTTATATCTTTTTGATGTGTCAAGTTTTTTGATGTGACAGGTCTTCAGCTGTTTTTATAGCTCATTAGGATAAGACCCTGTCTTACCCATTTTTGAACCTTTACAATGCATAGCTATTCCAGATTCATAGTACATTTGTGAAGTTAATTGAAATTTAAGCAGTATTTTTGCTTAAAAATGTAACAGCTTTCTTGAAATGTAATTTGCACATAATATTTTTTATTTACAGTGGACAATTCAGTGGTTTTTAATATGTTTACATTGTTAGGCTGCTATCACAGTAATCTAGTTTTAAAACATTTTTGTCACTTTCTTTTTTTTTTTTTTCATTTTTGTCACTTTAGAAAGAAAGCTTATATCTGTTAGAAGTTGCTCCCCATTTCTCCCTTCCACTAGACAGCCACTAAGCTGTCAGTAAAGATTTGCTTATTCTGGACTCTTCATATAAATGGAATCATGAAATGTGGTCTGTTGTCACTGGTCTTTCACTTAGCATGTTTTTGATGTTCATCCATGTTACAGCACATATCAGAACAATACTTCATACCTTTGTATTGTCAAATAGTACTCCAGTGCAGAGCTATGTCGTATTTTTTCATTCAGCAGTTGATGGGCATTTGCTTACTCCCACTTTTTGACTCTTATGAATAATGCTATTAGATCCATCTGTGAACAAATCTTTGTGAAGATACACGTGTTCTAGTTTTGCTTTCTAATCTCTGCAGGTTAAATAATATCAAAAGATAATTGAAGTTGTGGTTTCTTTACAGATTGTATAAATTATTCTCAATAGAATTGCCATACGTTACACTCTGAATAAAATACACAGACACCCTGAAAGACCACTTGAAATAGGCAGAAAATAGTGTAGATACGTATATGGTACATAGTAGGGCTTTAAGTGGTGATGATTGCTGTCAGTTTAAATGACAGTGTGCCTAATCCTGTGTAATTTCAAAAGGAGAAAATACTGACTGAAAGTTAAACAATTCTTTTATGAAGCCAAAGCTACGTTAAAGCTAAAACTGTTTCTGATCTTAACAAAAGCTACATTTTTCTCAAAGTAACACTTGAAAAATACCTACTCAATCAGCCCTGGACACCCACCAAAAGGTCACTTTATTAGCATAGTTTCAGTTAGCACTGTTTATTTGAAAATGATGTGTATGTATATGTGTATCCCTAAAACCTGTATTTTTATTTCTAGGATTTGCTGTCACAGATGCATCACTACAATGCTGGGGTTAAACAAAGTGCTCTTCTTGGACTTAAAGACCTTTTGTCTCAGTACCCATTTATAATTGATGCACACCTTTCAGACATATTAAGTGAAGTGACTGCTGTGTTTACAGACAAAGATGCTAATGTACGATTAGCAGCAGTTCAACTTCTTCAATTCCTGGCCCCCAAAATACGAGCTGAACAAATTTCTCCATTTTTCCCTTTGGTACGTGCCCATCTCTGTAGTGCCATGACTCACATACTGAAGGAATTCAGGAGGACTCTTTAAAAGTTTTGGACATTGTGCTGGAACAGTACCCAGCTCTGATTACTGACCGTAGCAGTATATTGCTTAAGAATTTTGTAGAACTTATTTCTCATCAGCAGCCGTCCAAAGGACTGGTAAATAGAGATAGGTCCCAGTCCTGGATACTTTCTGTAAATCCTAATCGGAGACTGACTTCTCAGCAGTGGAGTCTGAAAGTCTTAGTGAGACTCAAACTCACATTACTGAAGGAATTCAGGAGGACTCTTTAAAAGTTTTGGACAGTGTGCTGGAACAGTACCCAGCTCTGATTACTGACCGTGGCAGTATATTGCTTAAGAATTTTGTAGAACTTATTTCTCATTAGCAGCCATCCAAAGGACTTGTAAATAGAGACATCTCAGTCCTGGATACTTTCTGTAAATCTAATCAGAGACTCACTTCTCAGCAGTGGAGGCTGAAAGTCTTAGTGAGACTCAGTAAATTCCTTCAGGCCTTGACAGATGGATCCAGTAAGTTGAGAGAAAGTGAAGGACTTCAGGAACAAAAAGAAAATCCGCACGCCACTACCAGCTCCATTTTTATCAACTGGAAGGAACATGCCAATGACCAGCAACACACCCAGGTTTATGAAAATGGGGGTTCACAGCCAAATGTCAGTTCACAGTTCAGGCTACGGTAAGGATTTCAGTTACGTCCACACTCAGTTTTCCTGTATTGAATTATAACTGCTGACCATTGATGGCTAATGGCGGGAGACACGCAGGTGTCTTCCATAGTTTCAGTAGTTACTCATAATTTAAGACTCAGTAAATTCCTTCAGGCCTTGACAGATGGATCCAGTAAGTTGAGAGAAAGTGAAGGACTTCAGGAACAAAAAGAAAATCCGCACGCCACTACCAGCTCCATTTTTATCAACTGGAAGGAACATGCCAATGACCAGCAACACACCCAGGTTTATGAAAATGGGGGTTCACAGCCAAATGTCAGTTCACAGTTCAGGCTATGGTAAGGATTTCAGTTACGTCCACACTCAATTTTCCTATATTGAATTATGACTGCTGACCATTGATGGCTATCAGCTCTGGGATTTCTTTGGAAGGAATGATGCTAAAGCTGAAACTCCAGTACTTTGGCCACCTCATGTGAAGAATTGACTTATTGGAGAAGACCCTGATGCGGGGAGGGATTGGAGGCAGGAGGAGAAGGGGACGACTGAAGATGAGATGGCTGGATGGCATCACTGACTTTATGGACACAGGTGTGAGTGAACTCCGGGAGATGGTGATGGACAGGGACGTGTGGCGTGCTGCAATTCATGGGGTTGCAAACAGTCGGACAGGACTGAGTGACTGAACTGAACTGATTGATGGCTAATGGTGGGAGACATGCTGGTTTCTTCAGTAGTTTCAATAGTTACTCATAATTTAATTTTATTTACTGAACTGAACTGATGGGAGGAGTCATTTCAAAGTATACTAATTTACTCATTTCTAGCAAAGCCTAATAGAAAAAAAATTGATAGCCTTTTGGCTTTGTCGTCTTAGAATTCTGTTTTTCTTGCTAGTGTTGGTCAATGTAACTATCAATGCACGATGCTTCATTTTCAGTTCAGTTCAGTCGCTCAGTCATGTCTGACTCTTTTCGACCCCATGAATCGAAGCACACCAGGCCTCCCCGTTCATCACCAACTCCTGGGGTTCACTCAGACTCACGTCCATCCAGTGTTGTTGGAAGAGGGTGTTTGCTACTGGTGCTTAATATAATAAGATTTAAATTAAGCAAGGAGTAATAGTTTTTAATTAAAAATCTTTCATTCTTACCTTTCCTTACTAGGTATCTGGTTGGAGCACTAGGCACTGTGGATGAAGGCCTGTTGTCTACTGAAAACTTGAAAGGATTTATTGAGATAATTCCATTGCTGATTGAGTGCTGGATTGAAGCTGTGCCTCCACAACTAATGGCTTCTGTTGGAAATGGTATAGAACGAGAACCTCTGCAGGTTATGCAGCAAGTTCTTAATATTATTTCCCTTTTGTGGAAACTCTTCTAGACAACATGATGAAACTCATAAATTGGTGAGAACTACTGGGTTATTTTCTAAGTAATGCCTGTTATCATAACCGGACAGATTAGAAATCAGTGTATTAACTACTAACTGGTTATGCATTTTCCAAAAAATTCCCAAGATTTAACTATAAACTTGTAACATTTGCTCAAAACTGCAAATTAAAATAATTCTGTGACTTTGTTATCTGTTTTAATTTTTAAGTGAACTGTATAGCAAGGAGCTTGATTTCTTTTTTTTATTAAGTATATAATAATGTTACATTGTATTATTTATGGTATATTGATTACATGGGAACATTCTAGTGTCTGGAGAGCTCTTACTTGATTTCAAAAGTTGGTTATTAATTAGTGTCTTCCAGTTTGGGCCACGTTACAGAGTTTATGCCAAGAAATGGATGAAGCTAAAGATCTCATATCTAACCCTGAGTTGTTTTTGAACTATTACGGTTCAGGGAAGAAGCTATATGTAAATTTGCGTGGTGTATGCTTTTCTGTTTTTTTCTTGATACAGCATATAAGTTGGAAAGCATTTCTTAAAGTTACCTTTACTGTAGAGGGAAGCTGCAGTTGCAGGTATGGTGCAAGTGAAGTTAACCTAAGTAGTTCCAAGTCATAGAACAGTTTCCAGCCAGCAAACATGTTTCTAGATGAGAGAATTTACCTCCTGACTGGGGAGATTTTGAGTATTGGTGGGCTTTTTAAAAGTGTTTTGTTGTGGGATATATAATACATAGTGCATGGCACAAGTAAGGAAGAACATGCTTAAGTGATGCTGGATTAATGTGGTTAATCTTAAAAAAGGCAGCTGCTGGAACAATACTTTAAAGCCTGGAGCATCATTTTATAGGATAATTTCTGCAATGACTTGACTAGGAAGTTTGGAATCTTTGAAGTTGCCTACTATGTACAGAATGGACATGGCAGTTTTTTAGTTTTGTTCTTTTTATTTCAGGCATTTGGGTGTTTGATTACTCGTGGGCACCTTAATGCTTATTATTTCTTTAGTAATATTTGTGATTAGATAGAATGGTAGGACTAAATGCAGATTATTAATTGTGTAGTTTTGGATCATCTACTGTCATTCAGAGAGCACTACTACTGCTGCTGCTAAGTCACCTCAGTCGTGTCCGACTGTGCAGCCCCATAGACGGCAGCCCACCAGGCTCTGCCGTCCCCGGGACTTTCCAGACAAGAACACTGAGATAACACTAACAGAATCTAAACACTGCCTTAGTTTTATGAATATTTAAAATAGCATGTTTTAGAAATATTCTGTGCTATTACAACTAAAATTATTTATTAGCAGTTCATGAACGTAGGATACTCAATTCAGAAGACTGTTTTGCACAGACTGTTGAAGGTTATGTAGAATACTAAACTGGGATACTGTATAAAATTGAAATAAACCGAGGGTGGTTAATTTAAATAGAAATAGTATTTAAAAGCATCCATTGGTAGAATTCTTCAATTCACCATGGCAAATTTGAACTATACTAACTGAATAAGGTAAATCTATTACTTTGTAGAGTATAAATATGTATGTTACACCGGGTGACATTAAAATGCCTGTTAGTTTATTTTTCATTAACCATTCCTGCTGTTAGTTCCTCTTTCTCATTCACCTTAGTTATAGCTTAGTACTTAAGGTATTGAGAGGTCAAAGTTCAAATTTTAGGAGGAATGAAATGGCATTCCTTGGTCTTCTAATTATGCACCACAGGTTGAATTTTTTTCAGAAATTCAGAAAATGTGTAGATTTTCTATTGATAAATTGGCATCTGTATTAGGGTGCAACCTAAGGGTAACTGCTTACTTTTTAAGTTTTGCTAAATGCATATAGTGTGTTTGTCTTTTGCTGCATAATTGAGAGGTTTCATTTTTGTCCAAGTATTTTTTTTTTTAAAGCCTTTTTAGGAATTTGAAATCTTTCATCTTTGGAAAGAAATTTCAAGTTAACACTAAATCTTATTTGCAGTGGTTGAGTACTCAGATCCTGACTGAGGTGGTTTATTTCTAATACACTCTTTGTATCCTTAGTATCCTTAATTTAAAGTATACCGTGTTTAATATTTTTAAGACACACAGTTGTTTTAAAGTACAATGTAACATTAACTTTTTAGTTAACTTCAGTTTTTGGAGGCCTGTATTAATAGCTTTAGGTCAGTATTATACTGTTATACACTATAGAGATTTTGTTGTGTCTTAGCTTTGTATTTTAATGCTTGCTACTTTCAGGCTAAATGTTTCTTTATTGTTTCATTTTTACCATAAAGATCAGAACTTGTGAGAAAGAATTGGATGCAAAGGTTAATTGAGCATCTATAAATTTGGCTGTTTAATTAAAATTCAGTTCCTCAGTAAACAGTGGTCACATTTCAAATGCTCAGTAGCTTCAGGTGGCAGGTGTGTTGGACAGCACAGATATAAAATAGCTCTGTCACTGCAGAAAGGTCTTTTGAATTGCACTGCTTTGCAATGAGTTAGGTTCTGTGCTAGACTGTGGGAATACAGAGATAAACATGAATGACAAGGCAAATACTTAGCTCCTGGTGGGGTTGAGAGATGGTAAACAGATAGATGATGTCCATCCTGTCATCATTAGGAAGAACGACGAAAGTGGGAAGAGAGAGAACATGTAATGCAACTGCAGGGAGGGGACTGTTAAATAGGTGGTCGGGAATGCCTTCTTAACACCTGCATGTCACTGAATGAAGAGGAGGAGCAAGTCTTGTGAAGACCTGTGGGAATGAAGTCACTTTAAGCCCTGGACTTCCAATTTTACTTGACTTTTATTTTTATTTTTAATCTTTAAAGTGAATGTTTTGTGCTAAATGAGTGTCAGGTATCAAACTGTATAGATAAGAATTTAATTAAAATTTGCTAAGAGTGGATAGTTGATTTGTGAGAGGCACTGTGTAATTACTGAATCTTTGAGAGCATAACATCACTAGTTTCTGCTCTCATTTATATTCACAAGGAAGCATAATGTAACTATTATCAGTATCCTGATGGAAGAGGGATAATTGGAGAAAAGTAGTTCTCTTTTTTAAAATAAGTGGAAAGAACATATTATGGATGAAGTTTCACTGGAAAAGTGTAAGCCTGGAAGTTATTTCAAATGATTACCTGAAGTAAGAGCAGATAAATGTAAAAACAAATTACCCAATAAAATTTGACAAGCAGATACAAGTTAGAAATCTCAAGGTGTAATTCTCCAAATGAGCAAACACTTGAACAGATGTTAAAGTCTGTCGGAAGGTTCTTAAAGTTATAAAAAGAAAGAATCAGTGATGAGAATCAGTGAGGCTCTTTGGGTAGAGTTCAGAGGATATGTTCAGAAGTGAAAAGTATGTTGTAGGCAGATAAACTTCATTCATTCACTAAAGATTTTTGGTCTCTCAGTGTAAGTAAAGTATTATGACAGATAATTAGATGTCCTAAGGTATACTCTTTGATCTCTTAAGTGATTTCATAAATTGTAAAAATCAATACAAAATCTTAAAATTGATAAAAATGTGTGTCAGACTCTAGTCATGAGATGGAAATCATACCAGTGATTTTCACAGAGAATTTAATACAAACCGTTTTTAACTAGGTATTAAACTAGGTATTTCCTAGTTTAATGGGAAATGGAAACTAGGTATTTCCACTTCATAGTGGAAAGGCAAAAGGGAACAGTAAGGTAGTGCAGAGGTAGACCTGCAGGAGGCGGCCGCTGCCTCTTGACGGGGAGACAAAGAGAAGAGGGCGAGTAGCTTGAAGAAAGGGCTGTCTGGAGCCGAGACTCAGCCCTCTGGGAAGGGGTTCGCACTCAGCTGGGACTAATGTCTTTGAGATCAGGAGAGGGGCCCAGTGGGATAGGGGTACAGGATTCAGCAAAGGGGATTCTGGCTGGCTGGTGCTGGTGTTCTAGGGGCACGATGATGCTGGTTCTGTGTCAGGGAAATACAGACTGGAACCAACTCTGGCTACTAGAATGAACTGCTGCTGTCCCGAAGAGTGGTTGGGTTGCACTGGTGGCAAAAGGGAGCAAAAACTAGGAGTAGGAAGCAAACAGAGAGTGCCGCCTTTTCCTCCTACAGCTTTCCAGTCTCCAGTACCCCTTTGCTTCCCAGCTGTCTCAGTGGTAGAGAATCCTGCCAATGGAGGGGACAGATTTCAATCCCTCGGTTGGTAAGATCTGCTGGAGAAGGAAATGGCTACCCGCTCCAGTATTCTTGCCTGGGAAATCCCATGGACAGAGTAGCCTGGCGGGCTGCAGTCCACGGGGTTGCAGAAGAGTCTGGCACAGCTTAGTGACTAAACAGTAACAAGTACTTTATTGGCAGAGCCTAACAAGAAGCAAACTGTAAAGGAAAAAATGTGGCTCACTCCCAGGATCACAAAGTAATAAGAGTGTGGAAGTGTGGTTTTAAGGCTGAGAAACAAAAGCTCAATAACTTGCAAGAGGAAAAATGAATCTACCTATTTAACACAAGGCATATTTAAGTGTCATTAGAACTTTATGATTAAGAAATGCTATAGGAATTCATAGGAGGAGACAGATCCTCGTTAGGATAAACAGACAGAGCAGTGTTGGAGAATAGTGTTTTAACATGAATGTGACGTTAGCAGGTGGAAGTGAAGTGGGGGATGATTGCAGTGATGGAAGGAGATATTATAGGGTTTGAGAAAGCCATAGAATAGTGTAGTGGAGAACATGGGACAGACCTGGATCACATCAGTTTCCACTGATGAATAACATGAATGTTGAAAGTCATTTTTTTGTCTCATTTCTCTTTCATCCTTGATCCTTTTGGCATTGAAGACTATTGGTTGGATGAAAACCATGTTTTAGGACCATTAATTTAGAGTTTGTGGAGTTGGAGGTGACAGAACCAAAAAGGGAGATACTTTCTTGAGCAAGTAAGTTGTTAGGGTTTGTTTCCTCCAGATACAGTTTTCTTATTGATACAGAAGTTTTTACTCAGGTGCATGGATAAGCTTCAGAATATTCTTCAACGTGTGAATATAATTATATGTGTTTTTTATGTTGTCAAGTAAGAGGTTTCAAATATAATTCTTATCAAAATGAAATTAAAGGGATGTTTGGAATTTGGTAGACCATTAAATGTAAGTAAACTAAGGTCATGGCATCTGGTTCCATCACATCATGGGAAATAGATGGGGAAACAGTGGAAATAGTGTCCAGCTTTATTTTGGGGGGCTCCAAAATCACTGCAGATGGTGACTGCAGCCATGAAATTAAAAGACGCTTACTCCTTGGAAAAAAATTTATGACCAACTTAGATAAAATATTAAAAAGCAGAGACATTACTTTGCCAACAAAGGTCCTTCTAGTCAAGGCTGTGGTTTTTCCAGTAGTCATGTATGGATGTGAGAGTTGGACTATAAAGAAAGCTGAGTGCCGAAGTATTGATGCTTTTGAACTGCGGTGTTGGAGAAGACTCTTGAGAGTCCCTTGGACTGCAAGGAGATCCAACCAGTCTGTCCTAAAGGAGATCAGTCCCAGGTGTTCATTGGAAGGACTGATGCCAAAGCTGAAACTCCAGTACTTTGGACCCCTGATGCGAAGAGTTGACTCATTGGAAAAGACCCTGATGCTGAGAGGGACTGGGGGCAGGAGAAGGGGATGACAGAGGATGAGATGGCTGGGTGGCATCACCGACTCGGTGGGCATGTGTTTGAGAAAACTCCTGGAATTGGTGATGGCCAGGGAGGCCTGGCGTGCTGCGATTTATGAAGTCGCAGAGTCAGACACGACTGAGCAACTGAACTGAAACTACTCGAGAGCGTATGGATGTACTGTCATTATTCACTTTATTGGACACTTAATATGTTGAAGGCACTTAGGAAAAAGAGTGTAGGGTAATAGAGTATATCAGTGTAATAAGGAGCTGGTCCTGCTCTTTCATGGGGGCATAGGTCCTAGGGAGGGCTGCCTCCCTAGGGAGTAATTTGTGCCAAGATATAAAAGGTGAAAAAGAACCATGAAGAGACCGAGGTGGTGAAATTGTGGAATTTTTAGCAAAAGTCGATTGACATGACAGAGGATAATATGGCTGGGTGGCATTTCTGACTCGGTCGACGTGAGTTTGGTTAAAATCCTGGAGTTGGTGATGGACAGGGAGGCCTGGTGTGCTGCGATTCATGGAGTTGGAAAGAGTTGGACACGACTGAGCGACTGAAGTGAAGCTACTCAAGTGCATATAGATGTACTGTCATTATTCAGTTTATTGGACACTTAATATGTTGAAGGCACTTAGGAAAAAGAGTAGGGTAATAAGAGTATATCAGTTAGCAAGGAGTTGATCCTGCTCTTTCATGGGGGGCATAGGTCCTAGGGAGGGCTGCCTGCCTAGGGAGTAATTTGTGCCAAGATATAAAAGGTGAAAAAGAGCTATGAAGAGACTGAGGTGGTGAAATTGTGGAATTTTTAATAAAAGTGGATTGATAGTGGATTGACTATCATAAATTTCCCTAGGGATTTGTTTTGAGGGTCCGCAGGCTGCTCCTGTACTTCCATAAGGAAGTGCGTTGAATATTTCGCAGGTAGCCTTTGGAGGCTATCTGCTAAATTCACAAGTTAAAGTTCGGGGAGCCAGTGTGGCCTGGGCCAGTTCAATTTTGACCTGATGTCTAGATTTTTTAATCTTGGGTTGAACTGTGGAGTTACAAAAGATACTATTTTCATTGTGGTAAAATGTTGATAGCATAAAATGTAACATTTTAACCATTTTTAAGGTGTACTGATTGGTGGCATTAAGTACATTCAGTTTTCATGTTACCAAACTTAAACTCAGTACACATTAAATAATAACTTCCTATCCTCTTCTCCCCCCAGGTACTGGGAACGGCTGTTGCACTTTTCTTCCTTAATTAATTTGACTGTTTTAGGTACCACATACCAGTAGAAACTTAATATATTGTTTGTGTCTGGCTTAACTTCACTTAGCATGATATCTTTAATGTTTATCATGCTGTAACACTACTAGCATTTCATTCCCTTTTTTTTTTTTAAATGGAGTTTAGTTTTTTAGAGCAATTTTAGATTCATAGTAAAATTGAACAGAGTATGGAGTCCTCTTATGCTGTACTCCTGCCTCTGTGGATGCATAGCCTCCCTCACTGTCAGCATCCCACACCAGAGCTGTATATTTGTTGTAAAATACGAACTTGACACATCATTTATACTCAAAGTCCTTGGCTTATGTTAGGGTTCACTCTTGGTGTTATACACTGTTAGTTTTGTGTAAGACACGGTGTCATACATGGTATTTTAACTATCCTAGAAGCAATTTCGGAGAAGGCAGTGGTAACCCACTCCAGTATTCTATTAGATTCATAGTAAAATTGAACAGAGTATGGAGTCCTCGGATACTGTACTCCTGCCTCTGTGGATGCATAGGCTCCCTCACTGTCAGCATCCCACACTAGAGCTGTATATTTGTTGTAAAATACGAACTTGACACATCATTTATACTCAAAGTCTTTTGTCTATGTTAGGGTTCACTCTTGGTGTTATATAGTCTTAGTTTTGTATAAGACATGGTGTCATATGTGGTATTTTCACTGTCCTGGAAGCAAGTTGCAAATACGCAAGTTCTGCATCTATGGATTCAGAAAACCCCAGTTGATAAGCATGATACACCATCTACGGTCGGTTGAGTATGTGGATGCAGAAGGGTCTGGAGGGCTAACAGTATTCTTCACCACCATGCATTCACAGTTTAAAAGAACATGCCAGTTTCACTTAAAATTGTTCTCAATGAAGTGGTAAAAAGGACTAATCTTATTAAGTCACAATCCTTGAAAACGCGTATTTTTAATATTCTGTGTGGTGAAATGGGAAGTGTGCCTGGTATTTCGGCTGCATATCAAAGAATGATGGTTGTCTCAAGGAAATGCACTTGACATTCTGTTTGTATTTTCTGTGATGGACATGATTTTAATTTGAATGACTAACTGGTTGTTCAGACTTGGGGATTTGCAGGTGTTTTCTCAGAAATGAATAAAGTAAGCCTATCAGTTCCAGGAAAATAGTGTCTGTGCTAGAGATAAAATTTGAACTTCTAAGCAAAAATGAATATTTTGGGAGAACTTGTATCCACCATCTGAGTTTTATCTGTATATCCTACTTTTTTGCTCTTCATTTTTTCATCTCTCTTCATTAGGCTTATTTAGAAGCTGCTAGACAGTTTACACACACACAAATTCATATATATATATATATATATATATATATATATAAAATGAAGGAGAATATATGTATTCTCCTTTATTTTCAAGGACTATTTTAACAGAGCACAGTACTTGTGTTTGACAGTTTCCTGTTTGAACATACTGACAGTAACACTTTGCTGTCTCTTAGTTTCCACTGCTGTTAGGAAGTCAGCTATGGGTCTGAACAATTGCTTCTTTATAAAAGTTACTCCCCCGCCATAAGACTTTTCTCCTTGTCTTTTATTTGCTGCAGTTTGACAATGATGTATCCAGGTGTGGTTTTCTTTTTTATTGATTTTCCTTGGAATTCAGTGAGCTTCTTAAATCTGAGATCTTGAATGAAGTGTCTAAACATAATCTGAAAAAAATCTCATCTTCAAAAAAAAATTAGCACCATTTTTCTCCTTCCTTTTAAAGACTAATTGAATGTGTATAAGACCCACTTACTGATTTTTCTATTTCTCTTTATCATTCCAACATGCATTTGTTGAATTTGTTTTTATTTTTCAGTTCTAGAGTTTCTGTCCAGTTATTCCAGCACTGTTTGTGGAAAAGACTATTTTTTCTATTTTGGATTGCTTCTGCTCCTTTATCTAAAAGCATCAGTTGAGTGTACTTGCAGGCCTCTCTTGGGGTTCTTGGATGAACCTACGTTTGTCTATTCGTTCACCAGTACCATACTGTCTTGATTACTGTAGTACAGTAAGTCTTGAAATTGGGTGGTGTGAGTCCTCCAACATTGTTTGCTTCAGTCTTATATTGGGTAGTCTAGTGTTTGCTTTTGTGTATAAACTTCAGAAATGATTTTGTTGATAACTATAAAGTAACTGGCTGGGGTTTTGATTGGAATTGTGTTGAATCTATAGATCTAGTTGGGAAAAATTGTTGTGTTAACTACCGAGATGATGCATAACTGGGTCTGTTTTATGTAAGAGCTCTTTTTACTCCCAGTTCACCCTTACTCTGGAAGGGAAAGCCCTTAAGGGTCCAGCTTGCAGTGGGGATAATTTACCAGAGTCCTCGTGTTTGTCTGGCTCTGGGGTTTGACTTTTCCCTGTGAGGCCTCTGAAAGGTTATTTCAGATTTTTAGCCTTTTTGTTGGAATTGGCAGCAGCCTTTGGAAGTTGAGTGCTGTGGTCTTGCGTTATTTTGGGGACCCAGCAATTGATCATCATCTTCTTACCTCTTGAATGCTTTTGAGTTGTTAAAAACTATTTCATCCAGCTTTTATTTTCAGGAAGGGAGTCAGTTCTAATTCCCTCCTCTGTCATTGCTGAAAATGAGTTTCCCCAGTTTGCTGCCTCCCTCATAGAATTGGTGGTCAGTGTATTTAGACTTTAAAGTTTTGTGTAAATTCTTGGAGGAGCAGGATGAATTCTCCCAACTTTTGGATGTGTGTTGACACCTTCCAGACAGTAATAGGTTATACTGCTTAAGATAAACTTAAGTAGATCTTCAAACGCTCTACCTGGGGTGAAGAAATGTTGCAGTTGAGTTTTTGTGTGGTCTGGTTAGTATAAAATGTGCCTTGGTTTTGGACACTGAACAGTTGGGCAAAGAACCTACCAGTAGTTTTGGGTTTGTAGTATATAGATTGCTGCTCATCTGTCCCAGTTTTCATTCCTTCTTTCTCTTTGTGAGAGAATTCCCAGTTTTTTGCTGGGCATTTGCTGTGCTGTGCTATGCTTACTCTCAGTCATGTCCCGACTCTTTGCGACTCCATGGACTATAGTTTGCCAGGCTCCTCTGTCCATGAGGCTTCTCCAGGCAAGAATACTGGAGTGAGTTGCCATGCCCTTCTGCAGGGGATCTTCCCAACCCAGGAATGGAACTCAGGTCTCCCACATTGCAGGCGTATCCTTTACCGACTGAGGTACCAGGGAAACCCAAGAATACTGGAGTGGGTGGCCTATCCCGACTCGAGGGGATCTTCCCAACCCAGGAAATGAACTGGGATCTCGTGCATTGCAGGAGGATTCTTTACCAGCTGAGCTAAAAGCTCACATACAAAGCAGACTTCAGGTCCAGCTAACTTTTATTCCTCCATACATCCCCCTTTCTCCTAGTCTGTACCAGCATTGTTTTTTGTGCTCGTCCTGTCTTGTCTGTATTGCTCAGACAGACATACAACTACTTTGTTTAGAGTCTTGTAACTGATTTTTTCGTTTTCATCAGCAGAAATGAATCTTTGAGTTCGTAACTATCAAACACTTCACATAGTTGCTTTCAAGCCATTAAAGGTAGCTAGCATAATCATGAAGGAATATCCCCTTGAACCCTGATTGCTGAGAACACCCCTTTTTCAGTGAGTAGGTCCACTCTGAAGCTGATGGGAAGGTTTTCTACTAGATTACATAGTTGGAGTAAAAGGAGGTAAGTTTTAGTAAGAGGAAGTGACATTGAGCCTAAGGATGAAGAAGTACTCTTTTCTGATCTAATTTGACTAGAAATTGATCTTTATCTCTTTACCTTTCTTGCAACTTGAAGTTATGTTGCATTAAGTTAATTTTTAGTGTGACTTACTAATTCTTTTCATTCAAAACAACTTTCCTGGTTGGTTCCTAGCTTATCCACCTTATTCTGTTTTTTGTTGTCCTTTCCTAGGTTTGTTGTCTCTTAGGAAAATTTATACTGTAATCGCTGGTTGGTTTGACTTTTGTATTAGGCCATTGATGCAGGATTTTGATGGTAGTCATCCGTTTGTGGCTAAAATCTGCTTTGTCATAGGAACAAGGTGCTTCTGTGCTTTTTAGAAGAATTATGGTGCTGGTGAAGAAATATTTTGACTCACATGCAGTTGTTTTCTGTTGTTTTTAGAGGCTACAGAGTCTCTCATAAAGGCAGTTTATACATTGTATCAGCAGAGAGGCCTGCTCATTCCAGTTCGGAGTTTGTTACTGAAGTTTTTCAGTAAAATCTATCAAAGAGAAGAACTGAGATCTTACAGAATCCGGTATAGTTCTCTTTGTTATGTTGTTTTTAGAGGCTACAGAGTCTCTCATAAAGGCAGTTTATACATTGTATCAGCAGAGAGGCCTGCTCATTCCAGTTCGGAGTTTGTTACTGAAGTTTTTCAGTAAAATCTATCAAAGAGAAGAACTGAGATCTTACAGAATCCGGTATAGTTCTCTTTGTTATTTTGCTTTTCTTTTTCTTACCAGGTTACTTTGTAATCTGTATAATAAGATAATAGAGTGATTAAATCTTTGGAGAAGTTTCCTCTTTTTATCCTTTTTGGTTTCGTTGAAGTTTTTTTTTATAAAGAGTTGTACATAATAGTTCCAGTAACCTTTATGCACATGACTGAGAAGGTTAAAGTCTCTTTGAGCATATATTTCCACTTGTCTGCTTAACAGCACAGTTGGAACCACCCGTAGCAGCCTCAGCTTTTTCCTTTGCTTCCCATAAAAATTAAGGAAGTTTAACCTCTGGCCTTTAGTGACATATTGGGACATATGGTATAAGAATGAGGGCAGTGGAAGAGGAGAGGTGTACAATAGGTGAGGGAGATTAAAAGGTACAAACTTAGTTATAAAGTAAGTAAGCCACGGGGGTGTAATACACAGCGTAAAGAATATGACCAGTAATACTGGAGTGACTTTTGTTAGAACAGGTGGTTATTAGACTTGTGACCATGTGCAGTGTGTACAGTTGTCAGATTATTATGTGATATATTCCTGAATCTAAGATAATACTGTGTGTCAAAAATTTCCATACATTTTTAAAATGGGAGTATTTTAAAGTGAAAAAGTTCCTGGCTTAGTTTGATGCTGTCTGGTAACTTAGACAACAGAAAGAGTAGAACTAAGGAATCAGTGTTTAGATATGGTGAGTTTGAGGTTTATTGGGGATAGTCTGGAAGAGATGTTTGGGTGAAAGATAAGAGATTTGGGATACCTCAGCATACA
>SJYC01114434.1:0-37756 GCA_006408675.1 Madoqua kirkii | reverse complement strand
TATTTACTACTTCTTTCATTCTTTTCCAGAATAATCTTTACGTTCTTCCTGTATCTTAGGGCTACACCTTTTGTAGACATTTGACACATTTCTCTAATGGTTTTTTTTGACTCTGATCACAATACTTAGGTCATGCCAGGACACTTTATTCTCTTTATTACCTGATGCCTAACTATGTTCATATATCGGCTTTCAAAAAATAGTGGATTTTAAACTGAAAACTAACGAGTTAGGTAACCAACCTGCATATTTAATATCTGGCATTTTGTCTTAATCCATAGTACATGAAGAGGTTGGGTTTAGTATTAGTAGTTGTTTTATAAGATTGTTTGTAATGTTTTTAAACTGCATCATTATGGATTGGGGAAAGCATGGTATGGGGATTGATTAGTGGGCCCCACATTCTAGACATAGACTTGGTAAGTGTCTAGTTTGATAAGTTGGACAACTCCAGTAATCCTTCTCTGACAATTTTAAGTTTTCAGAATCACATCCTCTATGTAAAGACACAGACGACATGAAAATGTGATTGGTTATATTTCTGAGTGTACTTTGGCAAGGACATGTATTAAACTTCAAGGATGCTATCTTTGAAATGTTAAGACATAAATTAGGAAAAATGTGTAAGTTTCATTGTTAGTTTTTGAAGTTAAGATTCCAGTTCTATTTTGGATAAAATGTGCCTTTAAGGTGGCCTTTTCATATGAAATTATTTGAAATATATGTAGTTTTTGACAGCCTTGGTGTAAAAATTGATTTTTTATTATTATTTCATTTGAAAAAGTTAGTAGTCCATGGAGTGGGTTTGCTTAGTTGTTTTATCTGCTTAGTCTGAAGTAGTTTTTTATTTAAATTGGACCTTTTTTTCTGAGTAGATTTTCTAAACAAAGTATAATTCATTTATCTACTTACTACATTTAAGAATTCATTTATTCCCATATGGCAGCACGAGGTCTCAGCTGCCGTGTGCAGGCTCTCTCCAGCGGCAGCAAGTGGGCTCACTCTCGGGGCTGCTCTCTGGTTGTGGAGTGCAGGCCTCCCCCTGGGGTGGCTTCTCTGGTTGCAGAGCATGGGCTCTAGGGCTTCGTTAGTTCTGGCACACAGGCTTAGTTGCCCTGTGGAATCTTCTAGACCAGGAACTGAACCTGTGTCCCCTACACTGATGGCAGATTCTTAACCACTGGACCACAAGGAAAGTCCCACAAAGTATTAGAAGAATAGAAGGATAATCGTCAAAGTGTTCTTCCATTCCCTGTCTCCCAGCCACCCACTTCCCTTCCTTAGTTTCTAAATGTATTCTTTTGGATAACTTCTGTGTCTTCACAAGTGATTATATGTGTTCTTTTGGCTTCTCCTTTTACACAAATAACATACTCTGATTTGGACCTTGCAGTTTTCACTTGGTATCTTCATGATCATTTCTTCCAAACACTGAAGGAAGAATTGTATGATCTTGCCATTAATGATGGAAATAGTAGTTAAAAGGGGAAGATCACAAAGGGAAAAGGAATCTTTGGACAGATACATCATTCCCAAATGGAAATGTCTTTTCCATAGCCAGTGGAAGGTCTTAAGGTTAATTTTCATTATCATTTATAAAATTTTGAATGGTTTGAAAAGACTACTCTAACTAAATTCTGAAGAATAATAATAAAACATTACTCTAGTTTAAGAAATGGAACATTTTTCTTTGTTTTTGAAACCTCTGATTTTATTAACAGTTTTATGTGTATGATATTTCTGTATAAAATTAGGTAGAAAAATTTTTTAAAACTCTTAGTTTCCACAGTAGCAAATTGCCGTGCCTGTTCTGGAATTATACACTGTGAGGTCAGGAATCTGAGGTATGCAAGTTTTGGTTAACACCATAGTTGCAAAAGTGAAGATTGCCTGTGTATATGTATGTTTGTGTGTTTCTGTGTTTGTATTTTTGTTTACTTTTATTTTGAAACATTTTCACACTTAGAGAAAAATTACAACTGCAGTGCAAAGAACTTCTGTTGTCTTGAACTATTTGACAAAATGCCCATAGTCCATACTTTAGTGTACAGGTAGACCGTGTTTTATTGTACTTGCAGATTGAGTTTTTACAAACTGAAGTTTCGTGGCAATGCTGCATTGAGGGTGTCTGTCATCTTTCCAGTAGCATGAGTACACTTCATGTCTCTGTGTCACAGTTTGGTAATTCTTGCAATATTTTACACTTTTTCATTGTTATTTCTTACAGTGAGCTGTGGTTGGTGATCTTTGATAATACTGTTGTAATTGTTTCGGGCTTTGTAATTAATTGTTATCATGAACCATGCCCACATGAGACAGTGCAGTGAGCTTTATAAAATATGTGTGTTCTGACTGCCCCACCAGCCAGCCATTCCCTATCTCTCTCCTTCTCCTCAGGTCTCCCTATTCCCTGAGACTCAATAATATTGAAATTAGGGCAGTTAATAAATAACCCTACAATTGCCTCTGTGAGTGTGTGTGTGTGTGTCGCTCGGTTGTATCCAACTCTTTGCGATCCCATGGACTGTAGCTTGCCAGGCTCCTCTGTCCGTGGAATTCTCCAGGTAAGAATGCTGGACTGCGTTGCCATTTCCCTCTCTGGGGGATCCTCCTGACCCAGGGATCAAACCCAAGCCCACTGCATTGCAGGCAGATTCTTTACCGTCTGAGCCACCAGGTGTTAAGTGAAAGGAAGAATTGTGTATCTCTTACTTTAAATCAGAAGCTAGAAATGATTATTAGCTTAGTGAGGAAAGCATGTTGATAGCAAAGATAGGCTGAAAACTAGACCTCTTTGCTGGTTAGCCAAGTTGTGAATGCAAAAGAAAAGTTATTGAAACCAAAAGTGCTTATTCCATGAACAGAGGAATAGTAAGAAAGTGAAACAACCTTATTGATGACATGGAAAAAGTTTGAATTATCTGGATAGAAGATCAAACTGCCACAAAATTCCCTAAAGCCAAAGCCAAATCTCGAGCAAAACCCTGATGATGATTTAGTTGCTAAGTTGTGTCCGACTCTCTGCGACCTGGTGGACTGTGGCCCACCAGGCTCCTCTGTCTGTGGGATTCTCCAGGCAAGAATACTAGCAGTGGTTGCCATTTCCTTCCCCAGGGGATCTTCCTGACCCAGGGATCGAACCCGCGTCTCCCACATTGCGGGCAGATTTACCAACTGAGCTATAAGGGAAGCCCTAAAACTTTAATAATTCTCTTCAATTCTCTGAAGGCTAAGAGAGATGAGGAAGCTGCAGAAGAGTTGAAAGTAGCAGAGACTGTTTCATGAGTCTTAAGGGAAGAAGCTGTCTCCATGACATGAAGGTGTAAGGTGAAACAGCTGATGGGGAAATTTCAGTAAATTATCCAGAAGATCCAGCTAAGATGATTATTGAAATGGTGGCTACACTAAATAACAGACTTTCAGTATAGTCAAAACAGCTTTATACTGGAAGATGATGCCATTTAGGACTTGCCTTATCTGGAGAGAAATGAGTGCCTGGTTTCAAAGCTTCAGAGGACAGATTGACTCTTGTTAGGGGCTGATGCAGTTGGTGACTTTAAGTTGAAGCCAGTGCTCATTTACCATTCTGAAAATTCTAGGACTCTTAAGAATTATGCTGTCTCCTCTGCCTGTGTCCTATAAAGGAAAAAGCCTGGATGACAGTGCACCATGATTTACTGATTATTTTAAGCCCACTGTTGATATCTTTTGCACAGAAGAAAAGCTTCCTTTCAAAGTATTAACTATTCATTGACAAAACACTGGTTGAATTCTGGAACCCTCATGGAGATACACAGTAAGATTAATGTTTTTTTCATGCTTGCTAGCACAGCATCCATTCTGCAGTCCATGGATCAAGGAGTCATTTAGACCTTCAAGTTTTGTTATTTAAGAAATACATTTTCTAAAGCTATAAGCTGCCATAATTAGAGATTCTTCTGATGGATCTGAGCAAAGTAAGTTGGAAACTTTCTGGAAAAGAGTTCACCTTGTAGATGCCATTAAGATCATTTGTGATTCATAGGGAGAGGTCAAAATATCGATATTAACATGAGTTTGGAAGAAGTTGATTACAGCCTTCATGAGTTCAAGACTTTAGTGGAGGAAGTGACTGCAGTAACAGGGCCCTCTATTAAGTTACGTGCACATTTTCACCTGCACAGCGGGTCTGTGCCTCTAATCCCCTCCCCATGCTGTTCAAGGATCAGCTGTACTACCTTCATTGTATCACAGATTGTTTCAGATTCATGTTGTATTTTCCCTGTCCCAGCCCAGCAATCAGGTATCTCTTTAAGAAGCCCAGTTTTCCTTTAGGTGAAAAATGGATTTTAGGAAACAATCCTGGACTCTTATAAGTGTGTTCATTGCTAGTTGATGTTGCTGTTCCCAGCCCTTATCTGTGAACAGAAATCAGGAATTCAACACCATGGGGTTCATTCTGGTTTTCTCCTTTCCCTCTTGTTCCTGCTTTTTCTGATGGTAAGAAACCTGATTTCCATTTACTTAATATATTTACCTACTTGGTCACTTCCTCTGTCTGTGATCGTCTCCTTTCGGTGCCACCCTTTTCCCCCTGTGGGCATCTTTCTCATCCCATTTGAACTCCAATTCTTGGGGACAGAGCACCTCTATTTGTTAACAGATAGCTGACTGGGCCACTGAAGCTCACCCATTGACTCTATGGTGCTGATGTCTAGCTTGGCCTCACGCAGTAGCTTTAGAACTGATGCGTTCAGCAGGGGAGGGAGGCAGAAGGGAAAAAGGAGGGGATTGAGTGATCATTTATTATTGAATGGGCCTTTCAAATATGATTTACCTTTTATGAATGATAATATTCACTGTGCTCATTTTGAAGAAGGAAGATGGCATTGAAAATATCCTGTTGACATTGTTACCTACAGGTTTAAAAGTGAAGACAATTGGCCTGTGAAAACTCTGGGTAGTATCACTCTGCAAGAGGTTTTATAGAGACATAATGCAGATACTGTTGGTTTTTGAGGACTGACAGTTCTCTTGAATTTATCTTGACTATTCCTTCTCTTCCTAGAGTCATAGTCTTCTTTCCACTAGCCTTATCTTTGTCTCCCCATGGGATTTTTCTGCATACTTCATTTTGGTAGTGCATTCCATCAGCTTCCGGAGTTGTGTTGTGATTCTCTGCAGGACTTGATGCTATCATTCTGCTTCTTGTTTTCTTGAGATCTTAGAAAGTTAAAGATACTAGAGATTTGATTCCCATCTCATTCATCTTTTTCTTCCTTATAGACTGTTCTTTTACCATTAGGGAATAAGAGGCAGCATAATTTGCACATGGTATTTCTGTTTTCTGGATCATGTTTTTTTCAATGATGTATTTTGCCACCAAATGGGAGAAAGGCTTTTGTTAGCTCTTTGTTTATATCACTGAGACCTCCCTATTGTTTAGTTCAATCCAGTCACTCAGTCGTGTGCGACTCTGTGACCTCATGAATCGCAGCACGCCAGGCCTCCCACCAACTCCCTGAGTTCACTCAGACTCAACGTCCATTGAGTTGGTGATGCATTCCAGCCATCTCATCCTCTTTCGTCCCCCTCTCCTCCTGCCCCCAATCCCTGCTAGCATAGTATTTTCCAATGAGTCAACTCTTTGCATGAGGTGGCCAAAGTACTGGAGTTTCAGCTTTAGCATCATTCCTTCCAAAGAGGTCCCAGGGCCGATCTCCTTCAGAATGGACTGGTTGGATCTCCTTGCAGTCCAAGGGACTCTCATCCAGTACCACAGTTCTAAAGCATCAGTTCTTCGGCACTCAGCTTTCTTCACAGTCCAACTCTCACATCCATACATGACCACTGGAAAAACCATAGCCTTGACTAGACGGACCTTAGTCGGCAAAGTAATGTCTCTGCTTTTGAATACTCTGTCTAGGTTGGTCATAACTTTCCTTCCAAGGAGTAAGCATCTTTTAATTTCATGGCTGCAGTGACCATCTGCAGTGATTTGGGAGCCCCAAAAAATAAAGTTTGCCACTGTTTACCCATCTGTTTCCCATGAAGTGATAGGACTGGATGCCATGATCTTCGTTTTCTAAATGTTGACCTTTAAGCCAACTTATTCACTCTCCTCTTTCACTTTCATCAAGAGGCTTTTCAGTTCCCCTTACTTTCTGCCTTAAGGGTGGTGTCATCTGCATATTTGAGGTTATTGATATTTCTCCCGGCAATCTTGATTCCAGCTTGTGCTTTTTCCAGCCCAGTGTTTCTCATGATGTACTCTGCATATATGTTAAATAAGCAGGGTGAAAATATACAGCCTTGATGTACTCCTTTTCCTACTTGGAACCAGTCTATTGTTTCATGTCCAGTTCTAACTGTTGCTTCCTGACTTGAATATAGGTTTCTCAAGAGACAGGTCAGGTGGTCTGGTATTCCCATCTCTCTCAGAATTTTCCACAGTTTATTGTGATCCACACAGTCAAAGGCTTGGCATAGACAATAAAGCAGAAATAGATGTTTTTCTGGAACACTCTTGCTTTTTCCATGATCCAGCGCATGTGGGCAATTTGATCTCTGGTTCCTCTGCCTTTTCTAAAACCAGCTTGATCATCTGGAAGTTGATGGTTCACATACTGCTGAAGCCTGGCTTGGAGAATTTTGAGCATTACTTTACTAGCATGTGAGATGAGTGCAATTGTGGGGTAGTTTGAGCATTCCTTGGCATTGCCTTTCTTTGGGATTGGACTGAAAACTGACCTTTTCCAGTCCTGTGGCCACTGCTGCGATATCTTTCAGGATTTGAAACAGGTGAATTCCATCACCTCCACTAGCTTTGTTCGTAGTGATGCTTCCTAAGGCCCACTTGACTTCACATTCCGGGATGTCTGGCTCTAGGTGAGTTGTGATTATCTTGGTTGTGAAGATCTTTTTTGTACAGTTCTTCTGTGTATTCTTGTATATTCCCTGTTGTAGCACTTATTTAATGGGAAAGTAGGCTCTACCTTGGTTGATTGCAAGCTACCCGAGGGCTGTGAGACAGAAGTTTCTCATTCTTTCACTCCTATGCGTAGCGCCTGACAAGACTGGCTCACTTTGTGTGGTAGTCACTCAGTTGTGTCCAACTCTTTGTGACCCCGTATTTGGTAGCTTGTCCATGGAATTCCTCAGGCAAGAACACCAGAGTGAGTTGCCATTTCCTTCTCCACAGTGCCCAGTAAGTATTTAATAAATGAATTATTTAAAAAATTAGCCCATATATATGAGGATTGATTGACTGATGTTTGCATCTTTAGAGTCACTTCTTGTTGAGTTTCTTTTTGATATGTAGAGCAAGTAGGTTTAAAATAAAACCACTGGACTTGCTTCTGATCTCCGTGTTCTGATCTGGTACCTCTTTTCTCCTTTCTGACAGACAGTTTGTCACAGTTTACTGGTTGTCCCTGTGCGAAGCCAAAGCTTTGACGTCCTGCAGACTGCCATCAGTAAGCATTTGGTAAATATACTTAAAATTTTTTTCTGTTACACAAAAAGCATAGAGATTCACTGGTTAAGATTTGGTTTGCCATAATCAGGGAGAGTGTGAGTGTCCAGGAATCTAAGCTTAACAGTTTCATGGCCTCTCATCTGATGAGAACTGAGAAATCTTGGTGTGTTTGCTGGCTGTTGCTAATTAATTCTGTGACCTTAGGGAAATCCCTCACTTTTCCCAGGACATTACTGTCTACATATGAGCAATGAAAGACCTTAAAATGACACCTTGGGTCTTTCTGACTTGAAATGCGTTCATGAACATGTGCTTAGTGTCATACCTAGAAGGGGTGAGGGGTGGGACAAGGCTGTCACCTCACAGGCTCAAGGCCTGGTCACTGGAAGCAGCTTAGCCATGAAACTTACTTGTCTTTGGCCTGTGGGTGTCTCTTGTTCCCATTGGTATTGAATTCTCATTAGGTATGCCTGGGTTTTGCTTTTAACTTCCTCCAACCTTTACACTTTGATCTTTGACTTTTTAGTATAATGATATATTACAGTGCAAGGGAGAGCCCCCAAGGTTTTCTTCAAGAGACTGTCACTTGTTTGGATAATTTTATAGGCATATGCGTACCCCCTTTTCTTTACTTCCTCAAGTTGGAAGACTACCACTTTGAATTCTCAGTACCCTTTTCTTCCTGCTATTAAACTTCCAATACATATACATTGTTATCTCCAAAGATCCCCATCGTTTTTTGTTTTTGTTTTTTTTTAACTCACTGTTCCAAGATCAGCATTCCAGTCAGTCTTGGTCACTTTCTTCAGACAGCCTGGTAGAAAGGTTAAGACCTCAGAGCCTGCAAACTGTGATTACTCAACAGTTGCTTGCAGGAGATTTTAACTATGTATAGTTAACATTACAAGTTAGAGTCCACCTTAATGCCTGTTAATACAGTAGAGTGCCGGAGAAGGCAGTGGCAACCCACTCCAGTACTCTTGCCTGGAAAGAGTACTCCTCCTCCCATGGACAGAGGAGCCTGGAGGGCTGCAGTCCATGGGGTTGCTGAGGGTTGGACACGACTGAGCGACTTCACTTTCACGCATTGGAGAAGGAAATAAATGGCAAGCCACTCCAGTGTTGTTGCCTGGAGAATCCCAGGGATGGGGGAGCCAGGTGGGCTGCCGTCTATGGGGTCGCACAGAGTCGGACACGGCTGAAGTGACTTAGCATTAGCAGGAGCATACGGTAGAGTCCAGGTGAGCTAGTGTACCAGGATGTCCCCTGTCTGGGTCTAGGGCAGTGAGGCAGTCAAGAGTAAGTATAGTATTACCTTACTCTAGTGCAGATGATTTTCTTTGGTTATGTCTGAATGACTGGTCAAATCTAAGGGCAGGGGAAGGATAATTGTAAAATGAACTCTGGTTTGTGCGTTTAATCTCCTGGGATAAGGGTGGTGCCAGATTAGCGTTTTCCAGTCTGAATACTAGGATCATGTAAATGTGATTGTTGGTATCAAGGTTTTCTTTGGATGCATGAAATAATCCTTTTAAATAATAATTTCTGGCCAACAGCATAAATTGTAACATCTAGAAAATTTAAGAGACTTTGTCTTGAAGGGGATGTGGGGGATTGGATTGATAGTATTTCTTGAGTTTACATATTTTCAGAGTCATTTCAGGTAGCAGTTAAGCTGTCAGAGGGAAACAGGACCCTCAGATGTGGTGAGCGGCATGGCATGTGTTGTGGTTACGCTCATTTCCGCCAGTAGTAATGTAGTCGTTAGGTCATCTCTGACTGTGTGACCCCATGGACTGTAGTCTGCCAGGCTCCTGTGTCCGTGGGATTCTCCATCAAGGATATTGGAGCAGGTTGCCATTCCCTTCTCCAGGGGATCTTCCCAAACCAGGGATTAAACCTGGATCTTCCACATTGCAGGCAGATTCTTTACCATCTGAGCCACCAGTAGTGATGGGAGGTTAACTGTCCAGGTGATGGTATTTGTTTTTATTCTGGGGAGATGGGCTATTATGAAGAGGTCATTAACCTCATATTTCTCTGCCTAGGTTGGATTGACTGTAATTCCTGACAGCACGGCTGGCTGTGTTTTGGGTGTTATCTGTAAGCTCTTGGATCATACATGTGTACTTAGTGAAACTCTACTGCCATTTCTGGCTTCTTGTTGCTACAGTCTGCTTTATTTTCTGCTTACTTTAGAGAAAGGAGAAGCAGAACATCTAAGAAAAAGGTAACAGTTTTGTACTCTTAACTTTTAATTTTTTTCTTACGTGTTCAACTCCCTTCAGTCAGTCAGTCCATAAAAGATATTTCCAAAATCTAATTCTTTTTAAGAGTTTGTATATCCCTCACTACCTGCTTCTTTGTTCTTTTGTGAACCCCCTTTGTGATGTGGTTTAGCAGTCTTAGTTTTTGTTTTTCCTTGTAAGCTACAAATTTGAAAAAGTTAAATGGCATTATAGTTTCTTGGGAGCTTTCCTTAACTTTGCTATAGCTCCGGCAAGAAAAAATTTAGAAGAATGGACTCATTAATACGAGCCTTTGTATTTTGTTTGGGCTTCATTAGAACTAGCTAGAGTCACATTTCAAATTCATGGGTTTAAGGAAATTGTTCTAAGATGCTGGTGTTTTTTAATTATTACTTTTGTTCCTATATAATTTTTAGACTAAAGCTTCTAGGATAGTATGGAAGATTTCACTTTCATTTTCAAAAAGTGTTATCATGTGTATGTTCTTTTTGGTATGCTGTTTACAGTTCATTCCAAGAAGGTTATTAAACAGTCTTAAGAGATGAGCACATATAAGAAGATAAAAATCACTGTCACATTTTGACATTTGCCTTTCAAGTCTTTTTTGAGCTTTTAAGTGTCCTGGAAATATGTCATACATATGATATAAAACATTTAAGTAGTTTAAAGAATATAAACTGAACATCCATTTAGCTAAATTCCAGGTCTAGGAATAGAACATTGTCAGCATGCACTCTGTCCATATCCTTTCCATAGTTACATTTCTCTTTTACACCTCCAGAGATCACTTCTGTGTTAGTCACTTTGCTGCCTTTTTATTTAAAAATTTTATGTGCATTTATAAACGATTCATTTTTGTTTTGCATATTTTCAGAGTTTGATATAAAAGGAATCATAGTGTAGTTTTTGTGACTTGATCATCATTGTGAGAGTTACTCAGGCTGATTTAAGGATGTAATTCATCTTGTTTCTCTCTACCAGGAGTCAGCAAACTTCTTTCTTTGTAAAGAGTCAGATGGTGAATATTTTAGGTTTTTGTCAGAACTTGTCAGACTCAGCACTCCGTGATCCTATGTGATCCTATCAGATGATATATAAATGAATAGGTGTGGCTGTGTTCCAATAAAATTTTATTTACGAATACAGGCTGCAGGCGGGATTGGCTGTGGTCTGGTACCCTTGCTCTGTAGTATTCTGTTTTATGAATGTACTCTAACATACTGATTGAGATTTTTCCCACAGTGTTTTGTGTATTTAAAACTTAGTAGATTTCACTGTTAATATCCTGTAAAACTTACACATAAATAAATAGATCTGACGGTACTTTTCTTACACATCATCAAACTTTAGGTCTCATAGCTCAAGAAAAACCTTTGTAAATAGCAAGGAACTTCTCCAGATTATACAAATTTTGTAATGAGCATCTCCATTTATGAAATACGCATTTTGCTATTTGTCATTTCCTGTCACTTGAAATACAGGCCCTTTGTGGTACACTTATGTTTCAGAGTTCTTCTTCTTATAGAACATTCTGCTCTGATTGTATGTGCTTGGACTGAACAAAGTTCAGTGTATTTAATACATGTTGCCTGTTTAAAAATTCTGTTTTAAAAGTGTTTTGTGCTGGGTATTGGAAAGTTTGATACTACCAGGACCATATGCATCTCTGGATGACCTTACTTAGGCACAAGAAAGGATTGGCAGCCCGAGCTTTAGGTACTTAAGTTTCCCTTTTGGGCTGCTCCCACCCTCCTACACAAGGTAATTGTGAGATTACAGGTAATGAGAGTGCCAGTCAAACTACTGGAAACTTCACAAGTGCTAACTGAAAAATTGAGCTCGACCAATTGAGGTATTCAAAACTCTGGCCACGGTACTCTGAAGAAACTGTTGTATTGTTTCCTGGACTCTGTTAATAAATTAAAGATCTGCTGTTCAGCTGAGCCCTCTTGTCTTGTAGATAGTATTCTGTTCTTTTCCATGGTTTTTGACTCTTTTCTCTTTGTTGTTTTGAAAGTCAGGTTATATCCTAGTGTAGGTTTGTTATTATTTACCCTGCTTGAGACTTCTTTAATCTGAAGACAAGTTGTTTTTTTTTTTTTTTCAGGTATGGGAAGTTCCGTTTTTATTTGTTATCTCACCCACTGTTTCTGTTCTCTCCTGAAGACTCCTTTTAAACATAGGGAGCATCTGATTCTGTCCTCTCTCAGCATCTTCCATTTTGCTAATTCTTTAACCTGTCTGTTGAGTTTTTAATCTTGTCAGCTGTTGTTTTCCCTTTGATCCGTTTTGAGGTTTTGCTTGGCTCTTTGTCATTCTTGCTTATTCTTCATTCATTGGTGTTAAATTTCTTGTCTGTTTTTTTCGCTGTTTCTCTGCTGTGGGAATTCTCCCTTGTTTTGGGGAGCAGGTCAGGCTCTAGAAATTATCTCTCGTGGGGATGAAGAAACAATCACATTTACCTTTTCCTGGCTTCCAGCTCTCTGCAGGGAGCCCAGTTCTTAGCTCCCCACCTGGGGCTGAAGCCTTATCTTCTGAAGCTGTTGGCTGTTGAAAACAAGTCCTAAAATCCCACATCCAGTTTGTGCCCCTGTGTATCTATAGGAGTTCTGTCAGTTGCTGGCACCTAGAGTTCACCATTCTAGCTTTTGAGCTTTGCTGTATTTTTTTTTTTAAGTATATTACCCATATTTCTGTGTTTAGGGGGGTGGTGGTTTGGTTGGTATAATCTGACAAGAATATATCAGAAGGTTGCAGCCTGTGGAACTCCTGAAACTTTTACATGAAATGACTCAGCAGTTCCTTTAGAGTGGTTTAGAGCCATTGTTCTCTGTTGAGCTAAAATCTCAACTTCATTGGTTCTGGTTCTGTCCTTTAAATAATTTAGTTAAGTACAGTTATTTTTGTACATGACAACTCTTAGAAAAACCTAAGAATGACTCTTCAGATGGTATTGCTTCCATAATTTGTGGTTCCCCAGGTCATCTTCTTTTTGACCTGACAGTTTTCTTAACTGTGGTGTGTCAAGGTGAAATTCTAAACCACTCATCCCCTCAGTATACTTAATTTGGCAGATGTAGAATCTATGAGTCCTTTTAGAAGTTTTGACCCAGTTATTTGAAATTCACTCAAGTTCAAGTAGAAAATGAATATATTGGGTCATTACAGTAGTGACTTGTTTTAAAAAAAAAACAAAACCCCAAAAGGTAGGAATTTGAAACCCAGGAAGAACCAAAGTGGCTTTCTCTAGTCTTTTCTAGATTGTGTAGTTATCATCTCTGTGCCTTTGCCTTATCATTAACTGTCTTTCCGTCTGACTTTCTCTTCTTGCACACCGCTGTCCTGACCTGGCTGTGCATGAGTCTACAGGCTGAATATAGTCTCCAGTGAGAGGATTTGGTTGCCTTAGGATGGATTCAGTATCTACCTTTGATGCTGTTGCTGCATGTAGACTTGGGAGGGAGGTCAGATAGTGAAAGGTTTGCTGCTTCTGTGTCTGGAGGGAGTCAGGTTTTCTTAGAAAGTCTTGGGACTGGGACGGTTATGCACTCTTGAAACTGTAACAGACTAAGATCAGAGCCTTTAGCAGCCAGTGGACTTTTCCTCCATTTAATTGACACTTTTTCTAGACTGTGGTTAGACCATTTACTGCTCTCATAAAACATTTATGTTTCTGTTCTATAAAGTTACCCAAAAAATGATGCTCACTGAAATTTGGATTTACTATCTCTGGTCCATGATAGTTCCCTGACTGGCTATTTTCTCAGATGCCTTTTGGTTCCTTGTGAGCACATATTTCTCTGCAAATTTGCCCTGTTCTAACACCTTGAAGAAGCTTAGCATCCAGTTCAGAGGCTTAGAGTTTCATGAGGTTCTTTTCTTATTCTTTTACCAGTGGGATATTCTTTCCCCTTTGACCTTTGGTATTGTACAACAGTTGAATAATGTTCACTGGTAGAGAATAATATGTATGTACAGGTCTTTCTGTTCTCTGGTGAATTTTGTGTTAAATATGATCACTAGGGCTTCAAGATGTCTTGCCCAGGAAAATGCTGCTTGCTAGGCTTTCTGAAACCCCTAAACTAGGGGAACGCAGCTAATTCTTCACTGCATTTGCTTACTTAGCTCTCAATGAAACTCAGTTCTTACTAGTTTTGGTTTGTGGAGTTTTATCAGAAAACACTTTGTTTCTCATTAAAAGGACATTTTTCAGTCTTGGGAAGTATGGAAAGGGCCCCGCTCCTCTATGTGTCCATTCACTGACACGTTTCTTTGTTTTGCAGGGACAGGCTCTGGGGGGTCTGTGTCTCCGTCCTGGCCCTCTTGCCTCGGGTCCTCAGGTTGATGCTGCAGAGCCTGCGGGTGAACAGAGCGGGGCCTGAGGAGCTGCCTGTCGTGGGCCAGCTGCTCCGTCTGTTGCTGCAGCATGCACCCCTCAGGACCCACATGTTGACCAACGCCATCTTGGTGCAGCAGATCATCAAGAATATCACAGTAAGGGGCACGAGCAGGGCCGCCTGCTGCTTGCACTAGACTCATGGCACGGAGGTGGCTGTGGGAGGCCAGGGCTCCTGCACCTTGACGGGCTCCTGGGATTAAACCCAGTGTGGTGGTTTCTTAAGACTTCCCCTGGTGTCTGGTAACTGTCACTGATTCCAGAATCAGTACTAAAAGCCTTAAAATACTCGAACTAAATTAAGGTGGCAGGCAGCTTAGTTGGAAAAGGTACAGGCATCAGAGTCAGTCCTGCCTGGATTATGATAGATTCTATTGATTGACTGTGGTGATCTGGCAAGTTTTGTTTTGTTTTGTTTTGAAACCTATCTGAGCTTGTTTTCCTAGGTGTAGAAATGGAAATAGCAGCAACTTTGTTGGGTTTTGTTGACCAAAATTAAATCATCCAAGTAAAGTTTATACTGTAACTGCCACTTATTAAATACCCAACAAATGTTAGCTGTCATTAAGGAAATTTAGCAGGAGTAAACGGCAGACCTGTTTCTGGTCACTTAGGTCACTGGCGAGGGGGAAGAAGCTGGAAGTTGTGGGCTTCAGCTTGTCTAACGGTTGGTTCTGTGTTCACCTGGGGCAGGCAGCTCTGTTTCTTAAGGATTCATTTGGGTGTTTTGGTATGGAGAGTTGGAATGAGGTTTTTTTGATTGGAGGAAGTTATTAATTGGTATATGTAATAATACTTCAGAGTCATAGAGCTTATACATGCATAAACATAGGATGCATTCTGAATCTCTTCAGTAATGGAAGACGAAGCAGAATTCAGAAATAGAAGGAAGTCAAGAATTTGGAGAATCAGCCCATCGGTATAAGAATGACAAATTGAATCCTGTAGAATTATTATTCTCAGTTGATGTTAATGCAGAGATCATGAGATTCTAGAATGCAAACGGCAGAAATACTGAGTAGGGAGTGGTTAATAGTGCAATTTCATCAGTGCCTAGCAGAGGGGGGGAGGGAAGACCCAACAAGAAACTGGTAGCACTTGTGCTTGAGGATGAAACTAGGAGTTTTAACTCGTGTGGTAATTCCCCAGTAGTAGGTTCCCTTTTCACTGAGATTTACTGTGGTGATTTATAGATGATGATACTACTGCAAGGGACTCTTGATCTTGTTTGGGTGTGATAAAAACCGTCAGGAAGCAGTTTTGGTACCACTCTCACATTATTCTTGTTTTCTTTGCAGACATTGAAGAGTGGGAGTGTGCAGGAGCAGTGGCTTACAGACTTACATTATTGCTTCAACGTGTACATCACTGGGCATCCCCAGGGCCCCAACGCATTGAATACAGTGTATTGAAAAGGCACTGCAGCACCTCTGTTGGAAACTGTTTATTCACATCTAATTTTGAAGAGAGACTGATGTCATAAATGTTTGTCATTAAAGCTGAACTTTTAAAGAAGCTGTTTATGAACCTTCCTTTGCACTGAAACAGGAAAATAATGCTTGGGAGTTGCCACTGATGGACAGGCTTCTTGGATTAGCGTGTGATGTGTGGTTAAGTATATACATCCTCATAGCTAAGTATATATAAAATACAGAGCAATAATATGGTACCTTCTATTATGGAAACCAGCTGAATCTTTTTGGCCCCATCTAGGCAAACCTCATTCTCTGTGTTCTCAGTCCCAGTTCATTCAGACAGCAACAGACTAGATTTTGGTTTGGTTTGGGAGTGGTTGCCTCTTGCCTTGGAGTTGTGTTGTTTACAGAGGATTTCTAGCAGGATTTCAAGACAGTACTCCCATTGTTGTGAATTTTCCTATACCTAAGTGGTGTTTGGTCTGAGCTGCAAAACTCTTAAAAAATGATTTTTCTACTAGTGACTATAATTTGTTATAATCATTTTCACAATAATGATGTAATTAGCCAACTGTTAAAAAAAAAATCCAAGTGTTTAACACTTTGTTTCCCGTCTCTTACTGTCAAGACAGGGGTGGCAGTAATCTTAAAACAAAAGCAGTCCTAGAAATACCTGTGAGCCTAATATGTCATTGTTTCTGCCTGTCTACATTCCTAGTAGCTTTGCCCTTTGAAGAAGCCCATAATCACTGATTTTATTTAACCAGATGTTCTTCAAGAGCTGGAATGCATAGTTTGCACAGTGCCAGAGGAAAGGCAATTTGACAAGATGGCTCACCTCTGCAGGTCAGGCAGAAAATAGAACTAGGAGGTTAAGGCCCGAGCTGGCACCCTGTGCGTGAATGATCTGGTCTGTAGGCCTGCAGACTGAGGCCTTGAGGCTAGGTGCAGCTGCCGGTGCTCAGCAGAAGGAACGCTGCTCACCGAGAGGACGTGGCAGCCACCTGTGGCCTCCAGAGGCTGATGTGGAAACTGAAATGTAAGCCATCAACGGTATACCTAGTACAGTCTTACAATCTCTAAAAGCAAACACTGGGTTATGACTCTGGTCTAAAAATGATAACAGGATGTGGTGTCTGTAATGAAGTCCATTGCATTTGATTCCAGGAAAGTAGTGAGCTGAAGGCAGTTGCTGTGGGCCAGGCTCCTCCCCATCTCACTTAGGTTCTTCAGACTGGAATCAACAAAGCCAGGCTTGCACCAGCTGGCAGGGCGGAATCTCAACCCGCAGCATCTTCAGTGCTCACTTAGTTCTGCATAGACTCACTGTTACTATAAAGTCTTTCCCAGTCCTACTGAAGTGGAGGCAGATGGGCAGTTCTGCATAGGTGTGGACTACCCTGGTCCTTTCAGTGCAGGTGAAGAATTTACAAAACAGTGCCATGTGAGAGCAGAAGGAAAACATTTCTTTTCAGTTGTTACCACATTTTCAGGCTAATAAGGCTTTGGGATATTAAAGTTGCCTAAAGTGTAAACACAAGTCAGAGAGCTTGAAGTCTGCACTAGCTATCCGAGGCCCCCTGGGCACAGCCTTCCTTCCTTAGGCAGTCGAAGCTTTAGTTTGTTTCTTGATGGGTTAGCTGATTGCAGGTTGTAAGAAAAATTCTGTGATCTTCCACTGTTCTCAAGGAGGTGAATACACTGCAAGTTGCTCACTGTTAAATAACAGATAGATTCTTAAATTATTAATGCTGAAGGGCAGTGTGGGGAGGAAAAGGGGTTTAGGTTTGGACTATCCACGGGACCCAAAAAGGTGATGGTTTATGGTAGAGACAGGATGACAAAGCCCCTCCTTTTCCATCCTCTCAAAAATACTTGGCATCTTTTTAAGGAAGAACCTTGACTGTGATGGGGCAGGTGACTGAGGAGCTAGGACTGGAATACAGGTCTTCAGTTTGTTTGAAATAACCACTATGATGCTGCTTTCTCTACATCTCCTCTTAACACGACAGTTAAGACAGGATGCTACAGTTGGAACCCTCTCACTTAACAAATGAGGATCCTAAGGCCCCGAGGGGTTAAGAGACGCTGTCGAGGCTGTATTGCTGAATGTTGCTAACTTGCTGTGAAGCAAAGAAGCAAGCATGAAAGGTGAGTATAGTTTTTTTTTAAAGTTACAAAGATAATCGTTCTCTTCTGTTTTTATTACTGTTATTCAATAAAGCTGAAGTGAACTGTTTTGGAACTCTGATGTTTTTTGGCTGCTTTGCTGTATATCAGTTCGTCTTGTTATCTGCATACCCCTCTGTGGTGGGCAGGGATATTCTGCGTTTATACAGGTGGTACCATTTTTACTAAGCCATGGTTATTCCATTCATTGGAATGGGATTTTTTTAGAGGAAGTTTTTAATGAGATGGGCCTGCAAATTTGGGACATTTCTCTCCCTCTCTCTCTCTCTGTTCTCTGATCCATTATGATGCTGCTGTTCTTTATGGGTATGGGTGGTTTGCAGGTGGGTGGGAAGACTGGGGAGAATGCAATTGTTTGTTTCCTGGATGCATGTAAAGAAATAATCCAAGGAGTTTGTTTCTTTGGTTTATCCAGCTAACTTTCTATTCCTTTTAAGATAAAAGCACTAACATCTCTCCTTGACTTGAAGGTTAGGAGCCACAATCTGAACTCAGATCTGAGCACCTACAATATGCCCAACACTGTACTAAAGCTAAGGAAACAGTGAACAAAATCAGACATCCTTAACTCGATGGAATTCTCAAAGCAAAAAAAAACGTTTTACAAACTTTTTGGCTATGCCTCAAGGAATGTGGAATCTTAGATCCCTGACCTGGAATGGAACCCATGCCCCCTGCAATGGAAGTGCAGACTGCCACGGAAGTTCCTCAAAGCAGAAAGTTATACTCAAGGTAAAGACTAAAACAAACAGCTTGTCTTCCTTGGTTCAGTTGGCTATCTGTGACGCCATGTTGCAGAAACAAATATGTCTGTCCAAGTCATGCCCATTTCATGGAAGTTTATAGACATGTTTTCTGAATAAAACATGGGCTGCAGCTAACTAGCTTGGGCTCTGCCCATCAGCTTTATTCACAGGTTAATGATTAATGTGGGTAGGTAGGTGGGCCTCATAAAACTTTTGTCCTCAAGCTCGGGTTCAGGAAAAGATTTTCTTCCGTCCTCATCAATTTTCAAGCCAGTATAGAATAAACAAGCTGATAATTCATATATAGTTCTAAGAAACTATTGACTGTTTTGTTTCTTCTGTCTTTAACTGTGAGTCCTTTAACTTAAAACCTCTTATGCTGTTAAACACCTTCATTTTTAAAGATTTGATAGTCTTCAACATTCTTGAGACTGAGTAAAATACCAAAATACCAAAAATGCTATGTCTTAAAGTAATTTTATCTAACAGTTGTTTTTGAAACTATTCTTCAATTCACTCAAGATAACTAGAAGTGTGTTTTTTTCTTTTAAACCTAGAACTATGGCCCTGATTCCTTTGAGTTTCTAATTGCCCTGATCAGCCTGCCTATGTCACATGAATTGCCCAACTCTTATTAAAGCTTTGGTAGTAATTACTGTCCCATCTCCAGATTTTCCCCCATCAAAAACTAAATGAATATTAAAGTTCATGCTGACAGTCACTGTTCACCTCCCCAGCTGCACCCTGTTCCCGCCGGATGATGGGATCAGGGACTGGGGGGAGCGTGTTGCCATAGCCACCTATGAGAAGCACGAGGCCTGGCATTAACTGCTGACAGCACTGAACTTATCCCCCACATTTAATGCTGGCATGAGTGGAGGGCCCTGACTAAGACACTCTTGTCTTGGGCTAACACAGAAGTTCCCTGAGCTGCTCCTGTGTGAGTGCAAGTGTGGACAGCTGAGCCTGAGCTGGGCCCGCTATTGAAACGTCCTCCTGAGGTGGCCCTAAAAGGCAAAGGCCAGAATCTATAGGGAAAGGACTTCTTCCCATCTTTGAGGAGGAGATGGTGGATCTTAATGGGAAACCAAAACAGAATAAGAACTCCCAGGATATTACTTTGAAGAATAACAGTATTTGTGCTTACCCTTTCTGTATGTGAACAAGTATGGTAAAGTGATCAGTAATAGGTGCTACTTATTATTTCTGCTGGAGGTAATGGTATAGTTTTGGGTTATAAAAATAACTTGTCTCTTTTGAAGAAGAGATGTTTATTGTGGTGATGATTCCATGAAAGGGGGATGAAAAACATGCAGTCCTGAAATAACTGGCCATTGGAACCCCCTGGCAGTCTGCTCTAATGTCTCCACCTTTGGGGATGAAACAGAAAAGGGAAGTGCTTCTCACATGGACCACCGTCTGCTCTGCCCATGTAGGGACTGCCTTACCTGAGTTGAGACCCAGCACAGAGTGGGCTTTTGAAGATCTTGTGGGCTGACGTACTTTCCCTTCTTGAGAACCTGAAATCAACCAACAGTTACCTGTTTTTAAACCAGTGACAGCTGTAGCCTGACCAAGTGCTGAACTTCTCATTGAGGTGAAACCTTGAGCTTGCAGGTGTCCACCAAGATAAATTAGGTATGTGGAGAACCACATAGGTCGGGGTTAAGTCTGGAGATTTTGCTGCCAGGGCCACAGATCTGTTTGTGAAGGTGCCTTAACTTTTGTTCCCTCCATCGAGGAGTGAGTCAGGCACTTTCCAGAACTGAAACGGTTTCAGTATGCAGCAGTTTATTTGCCAAACAAACATGTACTTTAGTGCTTGGATCTGGGGTGCTCCCATAGATAGCACAGGCAGCTCTGTGCTATCTAAGCGCAGGGAAGGTCAGCATGAGGCAGGCAGGGTCGGCCTGGACCTGGGATCCTCTAATGAGAATTTAAGGGGAAACCCGGCAGCAAGTCTAGAGAGTTTGTGTGGTGAGGCTTCCATGAGGAAGCCCAGCAGACGATCTCTTGGCAGTAAGGCTCTCTTGGTTGAGATCGGAATGCTTCAGGAAACCAATTCCAACCCAGAGTTGCTGCAAGCGAGGCATAAATAGAGAATTCTCTTTGGCTGTTTAATAAAGTTCCTACCTAAATGGACGTTTGCCCAATGTAATTAAGTCCTGTTTCAAAATCTGATGTGACACACTTTGGGGGTGCTACCATAAAGTACACAGAAGGACAGTTACCATAGATCTGTTTGAGCACTGAGTGCCTGGTGGGCTTGGTGCCTGAGTTGCCCTTGGGTGGACTCTTGGTGGTCTTGCTTACTGCCATGGTCTTTTGGGGTTTCAGTTCCAGTTCCTTCCTCCAAACCTGGAGGATCAAAGCCAGGCATTCTCGGTTCCATCTGTCCATATCTCTGGCTCCAAGCTGCTTCAAGTGCAGGAGGTGCGAAGGTGCTTCCTGAGCTGGTAGCTGGGGAGTCAGAGGAGGGCAGAGAATTCAAGGTCGTAGTACTGAGAAAACCAATGTCCCTTGAAGTTCCTAGAAGCTATAGGATAGTAGTTGCTGAACTCATGTGAGATTCATTCAAACTCCCATTCCTAATTTCAGTGGCAGTATGTTGTATATTGAGTTCTGCCCCTATCCATCAGTATTTCCTGAACTAGGAATCACTTAGATGGGTCCTTGCCAAAGTGGGACAGGCCAATGTGTAAACAAATGAAGTATGAGAAGTACTATGTGAGAGCTAGGAGCTAGGTGGCTGGTGTTTGTGCTGGGTTTTAAGGGATAAATGAAAGCTTGCTAGGCAGGGAAGGGCATTCTGGGGAGCAGAATTGACATGATTAGAGATGTGGGCATTTGTGCATGAATCTTTACTAGTGGATGAGATGTGTGCAAAGGATTATGTATTTGGTAAGGCAAGGAGGATTGGAGACCAGGCCCCACTGTGGAAGGAACCAGCATTTGGTCAGGCCCTCTTGAATACCAGGCACCTCCCCTGTGGTTAAGTCTGAAAGTAAACCTGAGGTGGACTTTATGAAGCTGACAAAGGCTGAGTAGAGGGGAGCATCACCAAGATGGTGACATAAGTCCATTTTGACTGCTCCCCGTCACAAGAACAGCAGCTGATACTCATGGATAAGACAGCAGTGAGAAAATCCTGGAACATGGGGATGAGGCTAAAGGAACCCCTGCTCTAGAGACTGAGACAGATTTAGAAGGGTAACCATGTGAGCAGCTCCATGCTGACAGCATTGCCTTCCCCCAGGCTGGCACAGCACCACACAGAGAGGTCTGCCCTGAGCCTTCAAGGCTTTCAGTGGGAAGAGAGCCCAGGGTGGACATCCAGCTTCCCCAGCATCATGGATTGCTTCTTGGGAGCGACTCCTGTCTTATTACTCCATAGGGACTGCAAGGGACTCTGGGACTTAACCACTGGGAATCCAGTGATGAAAGAGAAGGAATGAGGCGCTGTAACAACCAGCAGAGGGATCATGGCAGAGCCTACCTGTAGAGTCCAAGGAGTACTTCAAACCAGTAGCTCTGTTTGGACTCTGTAGAAACAAGATGGCAGCACAGTCTGACCAGGGAGCCCCCTGGTGTTCAAGTTTCCCTGATCCAGTTTCTTACACAAAAAACCTTGCTGGCCTTGGAGCCTAGTCTGACCCTGCCCGGCAGGAGAGCTGAGTCATAGCCCAGCCCATGGCTGAGTGGAGTTTCTCTGGTCGCTTCCTGACCAGAAATGCTGGCCAGACCACCTAGAAGCTGTGTAGCCCAGCAATGCTCAAGAATAGTGCAAAGCAGGCAGAGCCGATCATCCACAAAGCCAACAGCATTGTTCAGCCTAGGACTGTGGGGAGCAGGGTAGCTTGAATCAAGATCACAAAGAAGCCACCTTTGGAACCAGTTCTGCCACTCTGCCCGGGTAGGGAAAGTAATTCCAAGCCCCACCATGGCAGAATACATCCTTCAGCCCATCCAACCAGGGGACTTCACCAGAGCACACGCAAGCCTTGAAACCCATTCCATAGTCCTTAGAGTAGCACTTGAAGAGAGGACTGCCCGTGGCTTTCCCTCTCTACAGAATAAAACTAGTGGCTGTGTCTGGCCAGGGAATTCAGTGCACATACTGGGGCGTCCTCCTATCCAGCCAGAGCAGGAAGGTAAATCCTAGCTCTGCCTACTGCCAGTCTCGACTAAGTATGCTTGACCAGAGAATCCGAGCAACTTGCAGAGCCCAACCTACAGCCTCACTTGAGCAGGGAACCAAAGCAGCAGTCCTGTCCACCCTCCGCCACACAATCTTAGAGCTTAGGCAGCGGCCTTGCCCAAAAAGAGAAAGCAAGTCCCACTTGCCCAAGTACATTATCAGCAGACACATCCAGAAACCCAAACTGAGCTCAGTGTTAAGAACCATCTCTGCCAAAGCAAACTTGTGAGACCAACATAAGGGACCAAGGATACAACTCCCCCCACTGCCAAAAAAAAAAAAAAACCCACAGGTAAATATGATACCAAAGGAAATAATGATATTTTAAGATATTTTATATAAGATGCATGGTAATCACAGGGGTAAAACCTGTACTAATTACACCAAGGAACATGATAAGTCAATGCAGACTGATACCAGAAGGCATCAAAACAAAAAAAGACAGTAGGATAAGATGGAACAATGGATCAAAAAAACAAGACAGCAAAATGGCAACAGCATATCCTTACCGACTAATATTTGGGCTGAGGTAGCACTAGCGGTAAAGAACCCACCTGCCCATGCAGGAGACGTGAGAGACGTGGGTTCAATCCCTGGGTTGGGGAGAGCCCCTGGAGGAGGGCATGGCAACCCACTCCAGTATTCTTGCCTGCAGTATCCTATGGACAGAGGAGCCTGGAGGGCTACAGTCCATAGGGTCACATAGACTCGGGCATGACTGAAGCAACTTAGCACAGATCAGTTCAGTTTAAGTTCAGTCACTCAGTCTTGTCCGACTCTTTGCGACCCCATGAATCACAGCACGCCAGGCCTCCCTGTCCAGCACCAACTCCCAGAGTTCACTCAGACTCATGTCCATCGAGTTGGTGATGCCATCCAGCCATCTCATCCTCTGTTGTCCCCTTCTCCTCCTGCCCCCAATCCCTCCCAGCATCACTCTTTTCCACATGAGGTGGCCAAAGTATTGAGTTTCAGTTTCAGCATCAGTCCTTCCAAAGAACACCCGGGGCTGATCTCCTTCAGAATGGACTGGTTGGACCTCCTTGCAGAGTCTTCTCAAGAGTCTTCTCCAACACCACAGTTCAAAAGCATCAATTCTTCGGCACTCTGCCTTCTTCACAGTCTAACTCTCACATCCATACATGACTACTGGAAAAACCATAGCTTTGACTAGGTGGACCTTAGTCGGCAAAGTAATGTCCCTGCTTTTGAATATGCTATCTAGGTTGGTCATAACTTTTCTTCCAAGGAGTAAGCTTCTTTTAATTTCATGGCTGCAGTCACCATCTGCAGTGATTTGGGAGCCCCCCAAAATAAAGTCTGCCACTGTTTCCACTGTTTCCCCATCTATTTCCCATGAAGTGATGGGACAATGAGTGATCACACCATCGTGCTTATCCGGGTCGTGAAGATCTTTTCTGTACAGTTCTGTGTATTCTTGCCACCTCTGCTTAATATCTTCTGCTTCTGTTAGGTCCATACCATTTCTGTCCTTTATCGAGCCCATCTTTGCATGAAATGTTCCCTTGGTATCTCTAATTTTCTTGAAGAGATCTCTAGTCTTTCCCATTCTGTTCTTTTCCTCTATTTCTTTGCATTGATCGCTGAAGAAGGCTTTATCTCTTCTTGCTATTCTTTGGAATTCTGCACACATAACTTAGCACATGTGTACCAATAATTACTTTAAATGTAGAAAATTTAAAACAGAACTACCATATGATCCAGCATTCCCACTTCTGAGTATATAACTGAAGGAGATGAAAGCAGTACATTGAAGAGATCCCTATATCCAGAGCAGCATTATTTTACAATAGCTAGGACATGGAAACAACATAAGTGTTCACTGATGGATGAATGAATAAAGAAGCTGTTTTATATATGTACACACACAATAGAATACTGTACATTATATATGTATTATCAGTTCGATCACTTAGTCATGTCCAACTCTGTGACTCCATGGACTGCAGCACGCCACGCTTCCCTCCCTTGTCGATCACCAACTTCTGGAGCCTACTTAAACTCAGGTCCATCGCATCAGTGATGCCATCCAACCATCTCGTCCTCTGTTGTCCCCTTCTCCCACCTTCAGTCTTTCCCAGCATCAGGGTCTTTTCCAGTGAGTCAGTTCTTCACATCAGGTAGCCAAAGTATTGGAGTTTCAGCTTCAGCATCAGTCCTTCCAATGAATATTCAGGACTGATTTTCTTTAGGATTAACTGTTTGGATCTCCTTGCAGTCCAAGGGACTCTCAAGAGTCTTTTCAAAACCACATTTCTAAAGCATCAATTCTTCAGCACTTGGCTTTCTTTATAGTCCAACTCTCACATCCATACGTGACTACTGGAAAAACCATAGCTTTGACTAAACAGACCTTTGTTGGTAATGCCTCTGCTTTTTAATATGCTGCCTAGGTTAGTCATAGTGTTTCTTCCTATATATATGTATTATATATATACACAATAGATTATTCAGTCATAAAATAATAAATGCAGCCATTTGCAGCAACACAGAAGAACCCTAAAGACCTTATTCCAGATAAAGATAAACACTGTATTATTTCACTTACATGTGCAATCTTCAAAAACAAATCCATAGAGAAATCAGATTTGTGGTCATCAGAGATTGGAGGAGAGGAATTGGATGGCCTGATCAAAAGGTACAAACTTCCAGTTATAAGACAAGTGAGTACTGGGGATACAATGTACAATGTGATGCCTATAGTTAACACTTCTTTATGACATATGTGAAAGTTTCTAAAGAGTAAATCCTAAGAGTTTTCATCACAAGGGAAAAAACCTTTTACCTATGTGAGATGATGGTGTTCACTAAACTTATGTGGTAATGGTCTTATATGTAAAGCAAGTCATTATGCTGTGCACGTTAAACTTACGCAGTGCCACATCTCAATTATATCACAATAAAAATGGGAGGGAAAAGGCTAACATTCAAATCTGTGCTTGTCTAGTCTAGCAGCCAAACACTGCTAACGACTTGGTCTCTACTCTGTTCTTGGTGGGGATGCTCAGATTTCTAAGAACAGTGGCAAAGGTTAAGAGCTGAGCCTTACTAAAACCAGTCTGCTGGAGGGTGGAGCCTGGGTGGGGGAGGGGAGGGGCACCAGGGTGATGGCTATATTTACCTCTGGTGTTTTCCTTCCAGTGTTTATCCCATGTGCACTCCTGAAGCTCTTATTGAGCCCTTGGCTGTTGTGCAGCCTCCCAGGGAAGCTGCACCAGGGTTCAATAACCACAGCTGATTAACTCCTCCTGGTGCGCCCACAGGGAGCTGCACACCCGGTCTTAAAATACACTAGATGGGACAGAACCTTCTTCCCAAGTGCTCGAAGCTCTGTGCAATGCTTGGTGCAACCCTTCCTCCTGTCCTAAAGGCTGTCTCAGCAGCACTGCAGCAATTTTTCCTTTCTTTCCCCAGAGCATGACAAACCATGGCACCCCTTTACTAGAATGTACCATGTTTTCAAAGAGCCAATTATAGAGAGAAGTAACGTTATGGGACAACTCGGCTCCCCAGTTCAATTCTCCCATATCCCCTGCTCTGCGAGCGGAGGCTGGGAAACGAGGAGTTGGCTGAAGCTGTAGCAAACTGCCACATCGAGTCTGGTGTGGAGACTGAGTCTGTATACTGGTCTCCTGTTCTTAAGGAGAATGGCACTCCTGGTTTGCTGAGAATCCAAACACACCCAATGGTCCCTTTAGGCCTGGGTGCGGGGCTCTTGCTGTGATCCAGCTGCTCCTTGCTTATTTACTTCAAAACATGCTGGAGAGGAGCTAATGAGAAGTGCCTTACACAGCAACTCCTCTTCACCACAGCAACTTCCCAGCCCAGCCTAGCTTGTCCAGTATCCAGTTTCAACCTTTAAAATAGTCAAGCCTTGACTGGTAATAAAACTCAGATTCTAGGACGCAGTTTCATTTTCTCTGGGTCCCAGGCTCAATCTGCTCACCCCGTCCAGCGTGTTTTCAGCTGGCCTGCCTGCTTCTCTGGGCATACGTCCTAGGACTGTGACCTGAGTTTGTGGGAGCTCATGTGCTAAGCCCTGCTCCCCATCCCTGCCCTCAGGGCCCCTGAGGACACCTCGGACACCCTGCATCGTCCTAGACGGCACTGAGGGCTCCTGGGCTTCAAACAGAAGGCAGACATGGCTGTAGCAGAATCAGTGAAGGGGTTTTAACTGTGGCTCGGCATGGGACTTGCCACAGTGTGCAGCTTCCCAGAAGCCCTTTGGGAGCTGATTTCCCAGGACTCAGAAATGCACAGGGTGCAACCAGAGGGGCCTGTGTAACTGCCTCCCCAGGTGGGCACACAGACTGTGAGTCCACTGTTCTTGAGGAGAATGACTGAAGGCTCATTTGCTGCTGCAGACACTGGCTGACAGGACCTGTCAGCTGCTGACTCTTCAAAGGAGCCAGAGGCCAGTCTGACAGGGAGGCCCTGCAGCTGGGGAGCAGCTGTGGGGCTCGACGTGGCAAGCCTCACAGGCTTGTTTGGATCCCAGGTTTCAGCTGAGATACTTAACAAGAAGTTCCTCTGGGATAGTAGCCAGTGTACGTCCTGGCAGAACACCCAACAGGGGGAGTGAGGACCCTTCCTATCTGTGGCTTCAGAGGTCACCAGTCTGAGTGGGAGGCCAGTACTGGCATATACCAGCTCTGTAAGTGGGGCTGGCTGAGAACCTCTCTGTGCTTGTCTCCTCCACTGTGGAACCGGGGGAAGAACAGTGTCCCTGCTATCTCTCACAGGCTTACTGTGAGGATTACCCAAGTTGATACATCTACAACTACTTACAGCAGTGTCTGGCGGGAGTGCCAGATGAACACTACTACTGGAGTTAGTAACAGTGATAACAGCAAACCCCATAACTATAAAAACATGTTGATGCAGTGAGACCATCCAGACAGCCTGTTCTCCAGCCTGTTCTGAGGTGAACAGTGTGAGGTTGGCCTGTGCCTTCATCATTTTGACCACGGCGCACACTACCTTCACAGAGAACCTAAGGGAAAGATGCCTGGACTCAAATCAGACAGAACTTCGAGTGCTGGATCTGACCATTAGCACCAGCCTTGTTTCCTGAGAACATGTGCTCGTCTGAAAAACAGGAATACGGATCCCTGTCGTGTCAGCTTGCGGCATGGCTGGGAGAGCTGAGGAGACCAGGCATGAGGTGACTATAAGCAGCCACGAGCCTAAGCAGACATGAAGATGCCCTGCAGTGATGACCGTGCAGGCCCCGGGCAGGTCGCTGGGCTCCGGGTTAGGAGACTTCAGCACGAAGATCCCTGAGGCTTCTCCCTGGACCTCCCGAGACACTCAGCTCTCCCTCTGCCAGCGTTAGGGACTCTGGCACTTTTATCTCCCAACAGGGGCACTGATACGTGGCACACCTGTGCTCACACTGATCTGCTTGCTTTGTTCCCCCATCAGGCTTCCTCTCTACTAAGACGGAGACCACATGGCTCCCACCTGCCCGTGATGGGTCCGGCCCTCCCCCTGGGTGTGGTCATCACTGGAAGGCCTAATCTGGATTCAGGCCCTAGGAGGGCTTGCGGTGTGAAAGGGATTATGAGAGATGAGAAAACCTGAAGCAAAGGACTTCTGCAGTCTTCTCAGACTTACAGCCGGGTGTGTTCATCTAGGTACTTCAGGAAGCCCCCTCCACCACTCCTGGCGCCCACTCCACTTTCTGAGCTCACACAGGTTTCTATGATAACTTTCAGCCACTCGATGCACTGTATCTAACTCCTGAGTAGTAAAGAGGGAAAATTACCTTATACGTGCACTGCTTTAGAACTTACAAAGCACACGTTATCTCATCCCAGCAACCTGTCACAAAAGCAGGACAGGTTGCAGCAACTGTTAAACACCGTTTTACAGAGGAGGAAACTGAGGGTCAGGGAGGCCATTGCTCAAGATCAGATAACGTGTTAGAGCTTCACCTGAAACTCAGGCTTCCCGGTTTTTCATTTACAGCCCACTATCTTGGGTGCTTTCCTACCTTTCTGGGTAAAAACACCTTCCAAACAGCTTAATATAAATGATTAAGATCTAAACGTGTGTGAATCTCATAGGTAGGCTCAGTAAAGTTGGCCTTGTCAGGCCAGCACATGCAATTCACTAGGAAGTATCACAGAGGGCTTTCCTGGTGACTCCATGGTAAAAAAAACTCCACCTGCCAGTGCAGGAGACACAGGTTCAGTCCCTGGTCTGGGAAGATCCCACATGCCTCAGAGCAGCTAGGCCTGTGTGCCGCCCCCACCGAGTCTGTGCTCTAGAGCCCAAGCTCTGCACAAGAGAAGCCGCCGCAGCAAGAAGCCTGCCCCGCGCTCACCTCAACCAGGAGAGAGCCCATGTGGCTTGCAGACCCACAGAAGCCATAAATAAATGTAAAGAAAGTGTCCCAGAGCAGAGGGAGTGTCGCGCCAGGTGGAGGACAGCCACAGAGCCAGAGCTGCGGTGGCGCCCTGCCTTCATACCTCCTCCAGGCCCGCTGGATGACTGCCGCGGCCTTGTTCTTTCTGCGGAACAGCTCCTTCCTGCTTCTTTCTCTCTGGATGATCTGCAGCCGCAGCTCTATGGGGAGAAGGTCAATGTTCACAGTCTGCCCAGGGAGGGGACCAGGAGCCGGATCAGTCTCCTTGGGTAGTCGAGTGTCCTCAGACCGGGCCGATGTCCCCAGCTTCCTGACTCCTGATCTCAGCACCTCTGTGCTTGGTGGCAAATCTGAGGAGGTTCCTCCTGCGAGCTTGTCCTGTGTCACTGCGTTCCTTGGCATCCGGTGGTGGAGAGGACTCTGCCCAGCGTGGACCACTCCCCCCTTGGCACTGCCAGGCCGGCTGGACCCGGCCGGGGAGCACCTCCCTCCTCTGAGCTCCTGGCTGCGCCTCTTTGGGGAGGCACGCATGGCCTTGGGTGCTGCGTCCTGCTGCTGGCTGGCCTTCCAGCGGCTGTCCTGCTGTGGAAGGCTTGCAGCTGCCCAGCTGGCCTCCTTGCCTTCCACACTGGGCCCGGCCCCCTTGACATGGGAGGGCTGCTTGGAGGAGCCTTTCCCCTTGCCACAGTGCTGCTCACCAGCTGTCTCACCTCTGGGCTTCTCAGCAGGGGAGATTCCCAGACGCCTGTTCCCATCACTGCCTTCGCTGGGGCTGAAGTGGACACAGGCAGATCGGCTTTTAGAATGTTCTCTGGCTTTTCTTGGGGAGACAAGGAAGAAGGGGAGGAACCATTATTGACCAAAACTTGCAGGGTAGGGCAGTTCTGCCCACTTGTTCACCGAAATAATATTCAGACTTTTCCTTTCATGTCACCATGATAGTGACAGTATGATTAGGAAAAATTGTTTAACTTCTTTTTCTAGTAATGGTAGGTTAGACAACCTGAAAGCCTTCCCCTATAGAAACCTAGAAATTCTGACTAAAATATAATAAATGTTATTTTAAAAGCACCATAGTGCCTTCAAGAAAAATAAAAGAAATCCCTGGGGGCCAAAAACAAAGAGAAAACCGAGAACTCTAGTAATAAGCTTGTGAGCTGATCCAGTGACTGTCAGGCAGGTGGTAGTAGTGAAGTGGGCAATGGCTGGTCTTATTAAATAACAGACTATTTTAACATCCAGATAAGAACAGAAGACAAGCCTTGCAGGCAGAAAGTTAACTGGAAACAGGACAATGCATGAAGTCAGGACTCTTGAGGCAGTAAACTCTTGGGAAAGGATAATCCAGATAAACATATCTTCCCAGCACTGTTGCTGCTAAGTCGCTTCAGTTGTGTCCGACTCTGTGCGAACCCATAGACAGCAGCCCACCAGGCTCCCCTGTCCCTGGGATTCTCCAGGCAAGAGTACTGGAGTGGGGTGCCATTGCCTTCTCCGCTCCCCAGCACTAGAAGATGTTAAAGAAATTTGTCTCAGCCTAGGTTCCAGACAGGGTAAAAGGTCATCCATGAGAGTTTGAAACCAAAGTGCTGTGCCTCACATAGGTTTGGTATTCATTTATTCTCAACCCAGAGGAAAAATTAGTATAAAAATTAGTCTCAGAATGGTGGTAATGCAGGGGGCCTCATAGAAACAAACACAGGCCACACGGAGGGGACCTCCTAAAAATAACTTTGCAATCCATAATTACAAAATACACAAGGAAATAGCCTACTATGAGGGATAGTTAACAGAGAAAAATAACAAGATTAGATCAACAAAAATGTCAACTAATAGAACAATGTGTATGTGCATATACATGTGCACAAAGCGTACTCATTAAACACACAAAAGAAGTTCAAAGTTAGAGAAAAAAATTTTAAATAACTAAATATAATTATCTAAAATGAAAATATGTTAGTCCTGAGGTAATAAACAGTGAAGGAACTTCTGCTTCTATAACGGCAGAATTAACGCATACTCACCAATAAGGACAATCAAAAAGCTAAAATATTACAACCACCTGTTTGCCAGGTGGCGCTAGTGGTAAAGAAACTGCCTGTCAGAGCAAGAGACATGAGACATCAATTTGATCCCCGGGTTGGGAAGATCTCCTGGAAAAGGAAATGGCAACCCCCTCCAGTATTCTTGCCTAGAGAATCCCAAGGATAGAGGAGCCTGGTGGGCTACAGTTCATGCGGTTGCATACAGTCAGATACAACTGAAGTGACTTAGCATGCATGCACTTGTCTCAGGCACTGAAGAGCTAACAAGGCAGGGGAAAAAAAAAAAAAAAAGGCCAAGATCCAAGAAAATCAGGTGACCAGGAGATGAACAAGGCATTTGGAGCTACATATCCCTAAGGAAATAAGCTCCTTGAGGTTTGGCAGACAAAACTTGGAGTCCAGATTCAGCCAAAGAGCATTGTTTTGGATTAGGCCCCTCGATGGCTGTTCCAGGGAGAAAGGGTAAACTGGCAGTGGACTGACCCTTGCCGGCACTGAAAGCCCCACTCTGCATCATCTCAGTTCTGGGACCGCATTATGGTGACCCTGGACTGCTCTTTCTCCTGAATGCCTGGCAGAAGTCAATGTAAATCCGCCCTGGAGGAATTATTAATCTTACCATGCTAGGCTTTAAGCTATTTCTCTAATTTGTTATACTCAATGGTCTAGTACTTAGTGAGAAATATACAGGGAGATGATACAAGAGAAAATTGAGAGAAGGTGAGAGGAAGAGAGAATAGAATAAAACAGACACGCAGGTCATCCAGATGTGTTTTCAGAAACAGGCTTTAAAATAACTATTCTTACGTGTGGAAGAATATGTATATTCTTCACGTATGAAGGAAGGGTATATAAGAAAATAGACTTGCATCTGCTCATTTGTACAAAACACATATAGAAGGATAAACTGGAAACTGAAGAGACTAGATCCCTACAAGGATGGAGTGGGGGAAGTGATAGAGAGATGAGGGAAATGGAAACAGGAGCGGGATGAGGAGGGAGAGATGCTTTCCTGAGCGAAACTTCCTGTACTGCTCTCTCAGATGCATTATACCGTTTCACAGGTACCAAAACAAAATAAAAAAAAAAAAACCCAGCAATGGCTGGTCTTATTAAATAACAGACTATTTTAACATCCAGATAAGAACAGAAGACAAGCCTTGCAGGCAGAAAGTTAACTGGAAACAGGACAATGCATGAAGTCAGGACTCTTGAGGCAGTAAACTCTTGGGAAAGGATAATCCAGATAAAAATATCTTCCCAGCACTGTTGCTGCTAAGTCGCTTCAGTTGTGTCCGACTCTGTGCGAACCCATAGACAGCAGCCCACCAGGCTCCCCTGTCCCTGGGATTCTCCAGGCAAGAGTACTGGAGTGGGGTGCCATTGCCTTCTCCGCTCCCCAGCACTAGAAGATGTTAAAGAAATTTGTCTCAGCCTAGGTTCCAGACAGGGTAAAAGGTCATCCATGAGAGTTTGAAACCAAAGTGCTGTGCCTCACATAGGTTTGGTATTCATTTATTCTCAACCCAGAGGAAAAATTAGTATAAAAATTAGTCTCAGAATGGTGGTAATGCAGGGGGCCTCATAGAAACAAACACAGGCCACACGGAGGGGACCTCCTAAAAATAACTTTGCAATCCATAATTACAAAATACACAAGGAAATAGCCTACTATGAGGGATAGTTAACAGAGAAAAATAACAAGATTAGATCAACAAAAATGTCAACTAATAGAACAATGTGTATGTGCATATACATGTGCACAAAGCGTACTCATTAAACACACAAAAGAAGTTCAAAGTTAGAGAAAAAAATTTTAAATAACTAAATATAATTATCTAAAATGAAAATATGTTAGTCCTGAGGTAATAAACAGTGAAGGAACTTCTGCTTCTATAACGGCAGAATTAACGCATACTCACCAATAAGGACAATCAAAAAGCTAAAATATTACAACCACCTGTTTGCCAGGTGGCGCTAGTGGTAAAGAAACTGCCTGTCAGAGCAAGAGACATGAGACATCAATTTGATCCCCGGGTTGGGAAGATCTCCTGGAAAAGGAAATGGCAACCCCCTCCAGTATTCTTGCCTAGAGAATCCCAAGGATAGAGGAGCCTGGTGGGCTACAGTTCATGCGGTTGCATACAGTCAGATACAACTGAAGTGACTTAGCATGCATGCACTTGTCTCAGGCACTGAAGAGCTAACAAGGCAGGGGAAAAAAAAAAAAAAAAGGCCAAGATCCAAGAAAATCAGGTGACCAGGAGATGAACAAGGCATTTGGAGCTACATATCCCTAAGGAAATAAGCTCCTTGAGGTTTGGCAGACAAAACTTGGAGTCCAGATTCAGCCAAAGACATTGTTTTGGATTAGGCCCCTCGATGGCTGTTCCAGGGAGAAAGGGTAAACTGGCAGTGGACTGACCCTTGCCGGCACTGAAAGCCCCACTCTGCATCATCTCAGTTCTGGGACCGCATTATGGTGACCCTGGACTGCTCTTTCTCCTGAATGCCTGGCAGAAGTCAATGTAAATCCGCCCTGGAGGAATTATTAATCTTACCATGCTAGGCTTTAAGCTATTTCTCTAATTTGTTATACTCAATGGTCTAGTACTTAGTGAGAAATATACAGGGAGATGATACAAGAGAAAATTGAGAGAAGGTGAGAGGAAGAGAGAATAGAATAAAACAGACACGCAGGTCATCCAGATGTGTTTTCAGAAACAGGCTTTAAAATAACTATTCTTACGTGTGGAAGAATATGTATATTCTTCACGTATGAAGGAAGGGTATATAAGAAAATAGACTTGCATCTGCTCATTTGTACAAAACACATATAGAAGGATAAACTGGAAACTGAAGAGACTAGATCCCTACAAGGATGGAGTGGGGGAAGTGATAGAGAGATGAGGGAAATGGAAACAGGAGCGGGATGAGGAGGGAGAGATGCTTTCCTGAGCGAAACTTCCTGTACTGCTCTCTCAGATGCATTATACCGTTTCACAGGTACCAAAACAAAATAAAAAAAAAAAAACCCCACAGTGAATCAAAATAACAATGAGATACCACTACATGTGGTAAAAATAAAAAATACTGACATCAAATGCTGATGAGGGTAAGAAGCAACAGGAACTCTCCTTCATTGCTGGTGGGGTGCAAAATGGCACAGCTGCTTTGGAAGACTGTTTGGCAGTTTCTTACAAAACAGAACATATTCTTATACAATCCAGCAATTCTGCTCTTTGGTATCTTCCCAGATGAATTAAAACCTTATGTCTACCCAACGTCCTGCACATGGGTGTTTATAGTAGCTTTATTTGTAACTGCCCAAACTTGAAGCAGCCAAGATGTCCTTCAGTAGGTGAACATATAAATTGTGCTATATCCAGAAATGGAATATTATTCAGCAATAAAAAGGAGTGAACTAAAAGGAAATGAGTTTTTAAAAAATGAATGTGTACCAAAAAGAAATAAGCTACTCGGCCACACAGAATATTATGAAGTGAAATATTACTATCCTTGCATGAGCAGTACTAATATATATTAATAAGTGAAGGAGGTCATCATGAAAAGGCCATATACTATATGATTTCAACTATATGACATTCTGGAAAAAGGGACAATTATGGAGACACTAAATGGCTCAGTGGTTACCAGGGGTTCAGGAAAGAATGTGGATTTTTAGGGCAGTATGACAGTTAATGTAATGTCAACTTGACTGGTATAAGAGATGCCCAGAGTGTTGGTAAAACACTATTTCTGGGTGTCTGTGAGGGTGTCTCTGGAAGAGATCAGCTTTTCAATTGGTAACCTGAGTAAAGAAGACCACCCTCACCAAGGCAGGTCGGCATAGTCCAATCTATTTAGGGACTAAACAGAAAAAAATGGTGAAAGAAGGGTGATTTTCCTTTTTTGCTAGAGCTGGGACATCCATTTTCTCCTGCCCTTGGGCACAGGTGTTCCTGTTTATCAGGCTTTTGGACTTGGACCAGGACTTGTACCAAGGTTCCTGGGTGGCTCAGTAGTAAAGAATCCAATTACCAATGCAGGAGATACAGGAGAGTTTAATCCCTGGGTCAGGAAGGTCCTCTAGAGTAGGAAATGGCAACCCACTCCAGTATTCTTGCCTGGAAAACTCCATGTATAGAGGAGCCTGGCAGGTGACAGTCCATGGGGTCACAAAGAGTCAGACACAACTAAGAACGATGACTTAAACCATCAGCCCCTCGATTTCCAAAACTCTGGACTCAGAGCATCTGTTCCCTTGTTTTTAAGTTCCAGACTCACTGAGTCACACGGCCAGCTTTCCTGGGTCTCCAGCTTCCAGATGCCAGACTGTGGGTCTCCTCAGCCTCCATAATCAAACAAGCAATCTATACCAAATCTTCTTTAACATCTGCCTGCTTGCCTGCCTATCTGTCTGTCTGTCTATTTGTCTATCTTATTGGTTCTATTTCTCTGGAGACCCCTGATAAAAGCAGTAAAACTATTCTGTATGATACAGTTATTATACAGAATGTTAGCACCAGACGTGAATGCTGCTATAAACTGGACTTGCGTGGTAACGATGTGTCACTGTCAGTTCAGTTCAGTTGCTCAGTCGTGTCTTTTTGTGACCCCATAGCTGCAGCACTCCAGGCTTCCCTATCCTTCACCCATTCCCAGAGCCTGCTCAAACTCATGTCCATCAAGTCGGTGATGCCATCCAACCATCTCATCCTCTGTCGTCCCCTTCTCTTCCTGCCTTCAATCTTTCCCAGCATTGGGGTCTTTTCCAGTGAGTCAGCTCTTCACATCAGGTGGACAAAGTATTGGAGCCTCAACTTCAGCATCAGTCCTTCTGATGAATATCCAGGACTGATTTCCTTTAGGACTGACTGGTTTGATCTCCTTGCGGTCCAAGGGACGCTCAAGAGTCTTCAACAACACAGTTCGAAAGCATCAATTCTCTAGTGCCAAACTTTCTTTATGGTCCAACTCTCTCATCCATACATGACTACTGGAAAAACCATTGTTTTGATTAGATGGGCCTTTGTCAGCAAAGTGACGTCTCTGCTTTTTAATATGCTGTCTAGGTTTTTCAGAGCTTTTCTTCCAAAGAGCAAGTGTCTTTTAATTTCATGTCTACAGTCACCATCTGCAGTGATTTGGGAGCCCAAGAAAATAGTCTGTCACTGTTTCCATTGTTTCCCCATCTATTTGCCATGAAGTCATGGGACCAGATGCCATGATCTTTGTTTTTTGAGTTTTAAGCCAGCTCTTTCACTCTCCTCTTTCACTGTCATCAAGAGGCTTTTTAGCTCCTCTTCATTTTCTGCCAGAAGGGTGGTTTCATCTGCATATCTGAGGTTATTGATATTTCTCCCAGCAATCTTGATTCCAGCTTGTGTTTCTTCCAGTCCAGCGTTTCTCATGATGTACTTTGCATATAAGTTAAATAAGTAGGGTGACAATATACAGCCTTGACGTACTCCTTTTCCTATTTGGAACCAGTCTGTTGTTCCATGTCTGGTTCTAACTGTTGCTTCTTGACCTGCATACAGGTTTCTCAGGAGGCAGGTAAGGTGAGCTGGTATTCCCATCTTTTTAAGAATGTTGCACAGATTGTTGTGATCTACACAGTCAAAGGCTTTAGCATAGTCAATGAAGCAGAAGTATATGTGTCAGTGTAGGTTCACCAACTGTTAACAAATGTGCTATTCTGGTGTAGGGTGTTGATGGAGGAGTATATGCATTTGTGAGTAGGAGTACATGGCAGCTCTCTGTACTTCCTGCTCTATTTTGCTGTGAACTTAAAACTTCTCTAAAAAGCAAACTCTAGGGCTTCCCTGGTGGTTCAGGGGTAAAGAATTTGCCTGCCAATACAAGAGAAACAGAATTCAATCCCTGATCCGGAAGATCCCACATGCTACGGGGTAACTAAGCCCTTGTGCTACAGCTGTTGAGCCAGTGCTCTAAAGCCTGGAAGCCACAGCTACTGAGCCCGAGGGCTGCAACTGTGGAAGCCTGCCCTCCCCAGCGCTGTGCTCCAGCAGAGGCCTGCTGCAGCGCATCTCCCTGCAGTGAGAAGGCCACACATCACACCTAGAGAGGCGCCCCACTTGCCGCAACTAAAGAGAAGCCCACAGGGCGGTGGAGACCCAGCAGAGCCAAAAACAGGTAAGCACAACTTTAAAATCTTTTTTAAAAAGCAAACTCTATTACAAAGAGACAAATAATGAAGAGACTATTATTAATAGACATTATTACACACTAATAACTAATAATGATAAAAATAATGTGATTTGGGTATTAGCAGAGACAGATCAGTGAGAAAGAACAGAAAGCTAAAAATATCCCCATTTATGAAAATAAAGATGGCATTTTGAATTAGATGAGGTGCTCACAGACCCTGGGCATGACCGCAGACAGCAACGCTGTGCTCTCCAGAAGCCACTGTTCACAAGCCTGCTGCCAGCACACTGGCTCCAGATGGCTCAGTGTTTCTGGCTGGCACGACCACTTACTCTCTGAAAAGAAACCATTCGATTACAAACTCACTCTACAACAAATTAAATGAGATATTAAAAATTAGAAAATATATGTATTTGTTTAAAAGTGAGAAAAATGTTTTCTTGGCATAAAACCCCAAAGAGAAAATTTAAGAAGAAAAAAATGAAACAGAATTATA
>SJYC01114433.1:0-27078 GCA_006408675.1 Madoqua kirkii | reverse complement strand
TATATGACAGAGAAAGGTTACTACCCTTATTATATAAAAAGATTTTATAACTATTAATAAAATGAAAAACCAATATAAAAATTGACAGAGGATGTTAGTGAATAATCCAGAAAATAAATACACAAAGCCAATAAAAATATGACAAAATTTCTTCCTTCTAACTAGGATTTAGTAAAATCATTATTTGCCTAAGTGTTTGGAGAGAGTTTTTTGATTTTAGCTTTTGAAAGGGTAGAACAAACTTCTTCAGCCTTCTTGGTAAGAAGTTTGGCAGCAAATTTAGAGAGCTATAAATATTAGAGATAAACACAAAACTTTATATGAAAAGCTGTTTGGTTTACATATTCTCCAACACAGGCACGATTAAACAAAGCATGCTGTATTCATAATCTGATTTAATAATAAGCAGCTATTAACACTTTTATTGAAAACAAAGAAATGATATAAGAATACCTCAAAACAGGATGTCCACCATTTTCTGATTTTAAAAAAATTAGAAGGGTTTGTATAATTATTTACCTTTAAGATTTTTTTAAAAGACTTTTGCTTATTTTTAGGATTTTTATTTGTTCTTCTTTGTTCTTTTCTTTGATTTAAAATTTTTTGGTAACATACATTAACTAATTTTATAATTATGAGAAAATGTCATTTTCTGTTTAAATAAAAAGTACCCCACTACCAAAAAAAACCCCCCAAAAACAGCAATTAGAATCAGCTAGGATGTGGGAAAAAACCCAAGATGGAATAAAAATAATAACAAATAAACCTAACACTATTACAAATAGATGAGGTAACCACACTAAAATGCGGAGAAGGGAACTTACCAAAGTAACTTTGTAAAATCATTTTGGCTGAGTACTATAAGACTAAGGAATGTATGAAAATACTGAGCTCTAGTTAGTAAATTAATTTCTCAAAGGGGTATGGGATGGCAATTCTAAAACTACTTTATGTGTATAATGGGATTGAGCAAATAAGCACATATATCACAGATAACTGAAGCCAGATCTGTCAGTTGGGAGGAAAAAATTTCAAAGAAAAAAGATAAAAACTAGAATAAAATCTGTGGTGTCAAATGTAATTGGAGGTACTGATATGAAAACCAGTGTGTGCATGATATACACAAAGAGATGCCAAATAGAAATAAATATTTCTCAGTTCTCTCTGTTGAAAGGCCTTAGGAGCAATGACGGTCCAACAGTGGTATACACACCTAGCACTCAGATCTTGGTTTCTATTACCATCTCCAACAAAAGGACTCTGGTTCCGTGGAGAAGTGTTGATTACAAGGCTTTGATGCAATTTCACGTTTGAAGGCACTGATATGCTCACATATTGAGAAGAAAATGGATTAGAGGAATCAGAGTAGATAAGTAGGCCCAGCTGGGAAGTTACTGCAATAGTCCAAGACAGAGACAAAGGTAAACAAACGTTAGGTAGACCATGTGGCGTAGTAGATGAGATATGGAGAACGGATCTGGAAGATACTTAGGAAGTAAAGGTGACAAGACCTGGTGACAGACTGGATTTTGAGTGGTAAAGGAAAAGAAGACAATAATCAGATTTTACTCCTGGGATGGATATACAGACAAATGAATATGCCATTAACCAATATCAGGAACAGGTTTACATGAATCATGATCAATTCTATCTTGGACAGGTTGAGTTTGAGATACCTTGGGGATATCTAAATGATGACATAGTAAATAACTGAATATACATAACTGGAGTAAGGAAAGAGGTAAGCAGAGTTTGCTGCCTTAGCCACTGTGCATGTTCCAAATGTAAGGGCCACTGACACTCCCACCAGTCATACCCACTGAATCTCAAGCACTTAGCCAGTACCATACAGATATATATTCAACAAATGCTTACTATGTCTCTTATGTGCTCAATACCCTGCTGGGATATCGAAGTGAGAGACATATTGGTCCTTTTGATAGACTGTTTAATGGCCAAGGATTCTTTCCATCTGAGGATCCACTCACCTTTCAAATGTGATTTTGCAATATGTCTATGTCTACACTTTCTTGAACTAGGCTGGGCTTATGAATTGCTCTAATCCACAGAATGTGGTATAAGGGATGTGATAGTTCTGGAGCCCAGGCCTCAAAAGGGCCTGTGCCTTCTGCTTTCCTTTTTCAGAACACCGCCCTGAGAATAGTATGAAAGTAAGATGATCTAACTTACTGGAGGATGAAAGGGCATGTAGAAGAGAACTGAGACACCAATCACCAATCAGTTCAGTTCAGTCACTCAGTCGTGTCTGACTCTTTGTGACCCCATGAATTGCAGCACTCCAGGCCTCCCTGTCCATCACCATCTCCCGAGTTCACTCAGACTCACGTCCATCGAGTCAGTGATGCCATCCAGCCATCTCATCCTCTGTCGTCCCCTTCTCCTCCTGCCTCCAATCGCTCCCAGCATCAGACTCTTTTCCAATGAGTCAACTCTTCGCATCAGGTGGCCAAAGTACTGGAGTTTCAGCTTTAGCATCATTCCTTCCAAAGAAATCTCAAGGCTGATTTCCTTTAGAATGGACTGGCTGGATCTCCTTGCAGTCCAAGGGACTCTCAAGAATCTTCTCCAACACCACAGTTCAAAAGCATCAGTTCTTCGGTGCTCTGCCTTCTTCACAGTTCAACTCTCACATCCATACTTGACTACTGGAAAAACCATAGCCTTGACTAGATGGACCTTTGTTGGCAAAGTAATGTCTCTGCTTTTGAATATGCTATCTAGGTTGGTCATAACTTTTCTTCCAAGGAGTAATCGTCTTTTAATTTCATGGCTGCAATCACCATCTGCAGTGATTCTGGAGCCCCAAAAAATAAAGTCTGACACTATTTCCACTGTTTCCCCATCTATTTTCCATGAAGTGATGGGACCAGATGCCATGATCTTCATTTTCTGAATGTTGAGCTTTAAGCCAACTTTTTCATTCTCCCCTTTCACTTTCACCAAGAGGCTTTTTAGTTCCACTTCACTTTCTGCCATAGGGTGGTGTCTCCATTTGTCAGAAATGTGAAGGAAGACACTGGGACTTTCTAGCCTGACCACCTTTCTAGCAGCTACAAAAGCAAGCCCAGCTGATCCAGTAGAGGAACTGCCTAATGACCCCATAGAACTGTGAGAAATAATAAAGCACTGTTTTAAGCCACTTTGTTTGGAGGGTGGGGTGTTAATGCACTAGAGATATTCAACACAGAGACTGATACCTAAAAAAGAGGTTTGCTGGCCTAGCAAAAACCCAAAGCACTGACTTTAGGACTGGCTGGTGAGCAGAGGTTAGAAAGACAATGAAGAAACTATTAATTAATGAAGACTGGAGAAGGCAATGGCACCCCACTCCAGTATTCTTGCCTGGAAAATCCCATGGATGGAGGAGCCTGGTAGGCTGCAGCCCATGGGGTCGCTAAGAGTCGGACACGACTGAGTGACTTCACTTTCACTTTTCACTTTCACGCACTAGGAAAGAAAATGGCAGCCCACTCCAGTGTTCTTGCCTGGAGAATCCCAGGGACGGAGGAGCCTGGTGGGCTGCCGTCTATGGGGTCGCACAGAGTCGGACACGACTGAAGCGACTTAGCAGCAGCAGAGAAGTGCTATAGGAAGTTGCTATAGGAGTTGCTGCAGGAGTCTGGAAAAAAGTGAACCATGTAGTTCACTGGTATGATAACTGGCAACCTGCAGTAACTTGGAAGACAAAAAATACACCTAATGGACTTATAGATATGGCTTAGGAGTTTTCCAGGAGGAATGTTGCAGAAAATATCAAACGGATTTTTTAGCTGCATATGATAAGGTGTGAGAGAAAGAGGGCTTCCCAGCTGATGCTAGTGGTAAAGAACCTACCTGCCAGTGCAGGAGACATAAGAGACTGAGGTTCGATCCCTGGAGGAGGACATGGCAACACACTCTACTATTCTTGCCTGGAGAACATTCATGGACAGAGAAGTCTGGCAGTTTATAAGGTAGCATAGAGTTGCATATGACTGAAGCAACTTAGCATACACATACAGAGAGAAAGAAATAAGATAAAGAAAGAACTTCTCAGCTTATAAGAAGAATTTGCAGTAACTATAAAAGCCCAGTGCTGGGTTAGAATAGAAAACTGTTCTAAATTTTCTTTTTTTCCAGCCACCAAAAGAGTCTCATAGTAAAATATGACCTAGAGATAAAGATCAAATGAAGGTATAGCTGTGCAACCCTTTATTAAGATCTCATAAATATTAAAGATGGTACACTGTGGGCCTTTTGGCTAGATAAAAGAACTTCTAAGAATCTCAAGGGCATTTTTCCATAGTAGCCTGATCCACCCAAAGCAGAGAAAGGCCTATTTGAAAAATAATCATTGATGTGGTTTTGGAACATGTAGTGAACTCAATCAGATTCATAGGAGACCCATGAATTTTTTTGAAATAATTGTATCACTGAGAATACCACCAGCTTCACCTATGGAGGCAGTTTCAAAACACAAAGGAGCCTCTGGGGCCTCGATTGCTCTTATGCTGGAAACAGGCTAAGAAAGCTACTCAGATGCAAATACGGGCTACATCTCATTGAAAAGGAAGACTTCTCAGCAGGGTCAAGAACCCAGGTGGCATAGCCCAGAGCCAAGATGAAGATGGCATAAAAAACACACAGAGGAGTAAAACCAGACTTTAATCAGGCATTTTTCATACCTCAGAGTAGGGGCCTTGCCAGTGTATAATCAAGTGGCTTTCAGAACTGCTATGCACTAGTGACTGCTATGGAGAAGGCAATGGCACTCCACTCCAGTACTCTTGCCTGGAAAATCTCATGGACGGAAGAGCCTGATGGGCTGCAGTCCATGGCATTGTGAAGAGTAGGACATGACTGAGCGACTTCACTTTCACTTTTCACTTTCATGCATTGGAGAAGGAAATGGGAACCCACTCCAGTGTTCTTGCCTGGAGAATCCCAGGGACGGCGGAGCCTGATGGGCTGCCATCTATGTGGTCGCACAGAGTCAGACATGACTGAAGTGACTTAGCAGCAGCAGCAGCAGCAGCGACTGCTATGTACCACTCTCTCCTCTTTTGGAGCAGGAGCATCTATTGTGGTTTGTGTGCGTCCACAGCTGTTCATTTGTGTCTGACTCTTTGTGACCCCATGGACTGTAGCCTGCCAGCCTCCTCAGTCCATGAAATTTTCCAGGCAAGAATACTGGAGTGGGTTGCCATTTCCTTTTCTAGGGGATCTTCCCAACCCAAGGATCAAGTCCAAATCTCCTGCACTAGTAGGTGGATTCTTTACCTCTGAGCCACCTGGGATTGGCCCTATCTCACCATTGCTTATTGGATTCATGTGTGGGCCAGTGTGTGTTCTTTTTAACTGTTCTCTGAATCAGAAAGATTCACACATGGGGAATCTCACACAGGTCTCAAGATCCCAGACTTCAAACTTGATGTGTTAACTGGGATGAGATTTTTGGGTCCTAAGATAAGGGATGAAACATTTTACATGTGGGAGAAATGTGAATAATCTGTGACCAAAAAGTAACTGTGATAGATTGTTTAACAGTCAAAAATTACTCACATCTTAGTATGCAAAGATGGATTCTATTTCTTTATATTATTTAGTCTGGGATGGTCATACAACTTACTTTGATCAACAAAATGTGGTGTGCACATTCTTGAGCCTATTCCTCAAGAAATCTTATAGCTTTTTCCTGTGCTTTGTTAGAATGATGTCCAAGGCCCCTGTGTAAGGAAGCCAGTCTAGCCTATGGGAGGATGAAAGGCCATGTCAGAGTCAAGGAATCCCAGCTGACAGCCACCACCAACTGCCAGACATTCAAGTCAGTCCATCTTAGACCAACCAATTCAACTTGACCTCGACCTGAGTGTAGCCACATGAGTGATGTAGATGATACCTGAAGAGGAACTGCGAGACCAACCCACAGAATCACGAGAAATAGTAAACTGTTACTGTAAATCACTTAGTTTTAGGGTAGTCTGTTACACAGCATTAGATAACTGAAGCAATCCTGATTTTACAGGTTGTATAGTCTAGTGGGAAAAACAGACAAGTAAGCCAGTAATCCACCGACAGTGCAAGCTGATGATCTTTACAATAGGGATGCAGAGGAAAGCTGTGGGAGCAACCGAAGGGAAAAAGCGTCATCGGTGGGCATGCGCGAGTGTCAGAGGGAGGAGCATTCACTCTGAGGGCTAAAAAATAAGAGGTGTTTTTAATTAACATGGGTAAGGGGACTGCTATATAATGATCCCAAGCTAAGAAAGAATTGAGGAAATACTACAGGAAGGGAAGAAAGGAGAAACAGAAGAAATAAACAGAAAGTAAATGACACAGTGGCAGACTTAAGTGCTGACATAATTACCTCAAATGTAAATGGTCTAAATAATATGAAACAAAAGAGCCCACAGCCCATGGGTTAGCACTGCATCGCAAGGCAATACACTTACCATTTGTTTTTCTGGGTTCTGTTCTCTGCAAGTCTGAGGAGAGCTGCTGCTCCTTCTGGGGGGCTCTGCTTGGAGACCCTCTACCTGGAGACCGTCTGCAGGCTTTCCGCTCAGGGCCTTGGGCCTTGTCGCTGCAGGGGGCCTGTTTGCTGGGGGCCCGGCTCTGTCTGTGGGGCTCAGCTTGGGTGCTGGGCAGACAGAGAGCAGCATGGGGTCTGCAGGAATCTGGGCTTAGCCTTCCTTTCTGCTGTTCTGCCTCTCTTCGCTTGTTTTCTTCTTCTCGTTTCCTGGGAACAAAACCAAGAGCAAAGAGGAAAAAATTCAGAGCATTACCTATTCAAGTATTCTTGAGTGAGATTTGACTTTTAAAAGGAGCTATAGCTTACTCTTTGGAAGACAAGTTATGACCAACCTAGATAGCACATTCAAAAACAGAGACATTACTTTGCCGACTAAGGTCCGTCTAGTGAAGGCTATGGTTTTTTCCAGTGATCATGTATGGATGTGAGAGTTGGACTGTGAAGAAAGCTGAGTGCCAAAGAATTGATGCTTTTGAACTGCGATGTTGGAGAAGACTCTTGAGAGTCCCTTGGACTGCAAGGAGATTCAACCACTCCATCCTAAAAGAAATCAGTCCCAAATATTCACTGGAAGGACAGATGCTGAAGCTGAAACTCCAGTACTTTGGCCACCTCATGCAAAGAGTTGACTCATTGGAAAAGAGTCTGATGCTGGGAGGGATTGGGGGCAGGAAAAGAAGGGGACGACAGAGGATGAGATGGCTGGATGACATCACTGACTTGATGGACGTGAGTCTGAGTGAACTCCAGGAGTTGGTGATGGACAGGGAAGCCTGGCTTCCTGCGATTCATGGGGTCTCGAAGACATCTGGAATAATAAGGAAAATCACATAATACTTAAAAAACTGCTTCATACTTTCAGTTCTAAATCAGTGAAAGGATATTTATGATCTTTTTAAGAAGTAGTGTTTTTAAGAGTGTTAGAAGATCATAATCCACCCTTTAATTTTTTTCCAGGAAGTAAAGCATAGAAGAGTGAGTATATTGTCCAGGCCAAAGAAGTAAATTTATCACATCTTGTCTTTATCACATCTTTTCAGTCAGCTTCATATAAGCGGATTGATACAATGAGCTGATCTCTGACTGCAATCTACCACATATATATTGTCTTTTTGGTGAAAAATAGGATCACCAAGATATAAAAGGACATATAAAGAGGAGACCTTATTATAGTGCTTATAATGCTAATTATTAATCATGGCCCACTATATAAAATATCTTCAAACTTTCAGAACAATTCAGAATTGAAAAATAAAAGGGAAAGAAAGGAATGAAAATGCAACTGGACTACATTCCTCAACAAGTGGTCATTTGGTGTCCGCTGCTTCAGTAAGAGCCCAGAAGAGCCCACAATGCTTCATTCTTTTTCTACATCTCCCCGCGCCTTCTTTGGAATTCTTGGTTTTAGCTATCAGCTTTAATCTTTTTTAGTTAATTGTGGTACATGGTTTATAACATTATATAAATTTTATGTGTGCAACATTATATTTCAACTTCTGTATACACTACAGTGTGGCCAAAAGTTTAGTTTCCATCCATAACCATACAGTTGACCTCTTTTACAATGATTCCTTTAAAAGACTGATTTCACTCTTACAAAGCTTTTCCTTCATTCACCCATTCACAGTTTTGAAATTCATAATTGTTTTAAAAGACTGAGATCAAATCTTATAAATCTAATGCAATGACCTTTTAATTTTTGGATTTTGAATAATGAACTCATGAAGAATTCATGCAATTTTGTATCAAAAAGATACATGCAATTTTGTATCAAAAAGACCTTATTGATACTGTAAATTGCACCTTTAAGAACAAACCACAGCAAAACCTTATCTTTAGCCTCTGAGTATTTTTAGAGCTAAATGTATATTGTTATTTTAAAGCAATTATTTTAAGTAAGTTGATAATAGTTCAAGGGAAAGGTAACAACTATAGTATATAACATTATCTAGGAACCAAAGAAAAAAGAAAAAAAGATTATGGGCCAATCTGTTAAAATAATCACCTGCATCTCATCTAATTTTGATTGAATGTCTGGTGGGAAATCCCCTGCTCCACAGTTAAATGGGTCAAAAGGTTCTGCTCCAAACAGGTCCCGTTCTAAAAGGAAGAAAATAATACAGTAAATGATAAGGAGTGAGTTGAAGTAAGTTAAGTTCAGTCATGTCCAACTGTTTGTGACCCCATGGACTGCAGCCCACCAGGCTCCTCTGTTTATGGAGCTCTCCAGGCAAGAATATTGGAGTGGGTTGCATCACCCTCTTCCAAGGGATCTTCCCGGCACAGGGATCAAACCCAGGTCTCCCCTATTGCAGGCAGATTCTTTACCAGCTGATCCACCAAGGAAGCCCTAAGTTTCGAAGCAAGATTAAATAAAGAAAAATCTGCATAACCAAAGGAGCCTCTATCCACAGTAAAGACCAAAAGAAGCAAAAATCCATTTTTACGATGATTTAAAAACTATTTGGTGGCAAAGGACTATAATTCAGAGAGGTTTTTAAGCCTTTAAGTGAGAAACAGCAAAATCATCAAATGTTTGATAATTAGTATATTTCAATATCTACATTTTACTGAAGCAATTTATTTTCTTTTACATTTTTATTCAGTTTGAAGCGATTTAAATGTCCTGAAATTAATGTATTTTTCACTGAAACTTCCCTATTCCATTTATTGATGACCCTGAAACACAACAGTGACACAATTTGTAGGACCTGGTAGATTAGTAAGTAGCTTAACTCATAGTTCATGCACTTTAATCTCACCCTTTAGCCAGAAAAAGAAATTAAGGAACAATACTTTGTGTAGCATGAAATCATATCACCTTCCTAGGTAACCACAATGAGACAATTTCTTTAAAAATGTCTCCTATCCCCCATACAAATTTTTTTTAAAAATTGCAGTAATGGGGACTTTCTGGCTATCCAGTGGTTAAGATTCTGTGTTTCCAGTGAAGGGGGAATGGGTTCAATTCCTGGTAGAGTAACTAAGATCCCACATGCCATATGGTTAAAAACAAACAAACAAAAAACCCACAACAGTAATAGAATATCAAAAAGATCCCTGTGCATATAAAGTATATGTTGCAATGCATACTTCAAAATATATAGACAGGGAGCTTTTATATATTCTATGGCTTATTATATGACAAAGTTTTTAAAGAAATTTCTTTATTCTGAATACATTCAAAGCCAGTCTTAAATGACAAAAAATTAAACTGTCCCTAGGCAATAAAATTTATAATGCAGCAAGATTTTAACTTTTCAGTTCAGTTGCCCAGTTGTGTCTGACTCTTTGGGACTCCATTGACTGCAGCATGCCAGGATTCCCTGTCCATCACCAACTCCTGGAGCTTGCTCAAATTCAGGTCCATCAAGTCAGTGACACCATCCAACCATCTCATCCTCTGTTGTCCCCTTCTCCTCTTGCCTTCAATCCTTCCCAGCATCAGGGTTTTTTTTTTTTTTTTTAAAAGAATCACTTCTTTGCATCAGGTGTCCAAAGTACTGGAGCTTCAGCTTCAGCATCAGTCCTTCCAATGAATATTCAGGACTGATTTCCTTTAGAATTGACTAGTTTGATCTCCTTGCAGTCCAAGGGACTCTCAAGAATCTTCTCCAACACCACAGTTCAAAAGCATCAATTCTTTGGCACTCAGCTTTCTTTATGGTCCAGTTGTCACACCCATACATGACTACTGGACAAACCATAGCCTTGACTAGATGGACCTTTGTTGGTAAAATAATGTCTCTGCTTTTTAATATGCTGTCTAGGTTTCTCATAGCTTTTCTTCCAAGGAGCAAGCATCTTTTAATTTCATGGCTACAGTCACCATGTGCATTGATTTTGGAACCCAAGAAAATAAAGTTTGTCATTGTTTCAATTGTTTGCCCATCTATATGCCATATGCCACGATCTTCGTTTTTTGAATGTTGAGTTTTAACCTAGCTTTTTAAACTCTCTTCTTCCACTTTCACCAACAGGCTCTTTAGTTCCTCTTCACTTTCTGCCATAAAGGTGGTGTCACCTGCATATTTGAGGTTATGGATATTTCTCCTAGCAATCTTGATTTCAAATTGTGCTTTATTCATTCCAACATTTCTCATGAATAAAATTTAAATGAGCAAGGTGACAATATACAGCCTTGACACACTCCTTTTCCAATTTGGAACCAGTCCATTGTTCCATGTCTGTTCTAACTATTGCTTCTTGACCTGCATACAGATTTCTCAGGAGGCAAGTAAGGTGGTCTGTTATTTTCATTTATTTAAGAATTTTCCAGTTTGTTGTGATCCACATAGTCAAAGACTTTAGCATAGTCAGTAAAGCAGAAGTAGATGTATTTCTAGAATTTTATAACTTTTTCTATGATCCAGTGGATGATGGCAATTTTATCTCTGATTCCTCTGTCATTTCTAAATCCAGCTTGAATATCTGGAAGTTCACAGTTCACATACTAATTGAGCCTTGCTTGGAGAATTTTAAGCATTACTTTACTAGTACTTGAGATGTGTGCTATTGTGCACTAGTTTGAGTATTTTTTGGCATTTGCCCTTCTTTGGAATTGAAATGAAAACTGACATTTTCCAGTCCTGTGGCCATTACTAAGATTTCCGAATTTGCTGGCATGTTGAGTGCAGCACTTGCACAACATCATCTTTTAGGATTTGAAATAGCTCGGCTGGAATTCCATCACCTCCACTAGCTTTGTTGGTAGTGATGCTTCCTAAGGCCCACTTGACTTCACATTCCACGATGTCTGGCTCTAGGTGAGTGATCACACCGTCATGGTTAGCTGGGTCATTAATATCTTTTTTGTATAGTTCTTTTGTGTATTCTTGCCACTTCTTAGTATCTTCTGCTTCTGTTAGGTCCATACCATTTCTGTCCTTTATTGAGCCTGTCTTTGCATGAAATGTTCCCTTGGTATCTCTAATTTTCATAAGATCTTTCCCATTCTATTATTTTCCTCTATTTCTTTGCACTGATCACTGAAAGAAGGCTTTCTTATTTCTCCCTGCAGTTCTTTGGAACCCTGCATTCAGATGGACATATGTTTCCTTTCTGTTTTGGTCATTGTAGAGAGTTTCTACAAAACGTGGTCCACTGGAGAAGGGAATGGGAAACCACTTCACTTTTCAGGAAACCATCTTTTCTAAATTAAATGCTTTGTAAGAAGTAATATTTATCTACTTGAGTTCTATTAATAACATATTCTCAACAATTCCATGACTCCCATTATGAAAGATTGTTACATACCTCATTGCAAATGTTTTTTCTTTTTTTAGATTCATGTATTAAGTTAAGAAAAGTAAAATGCTTAGAAATTTCTGCTGCTGGTAAGTACTACATAAATAAGGACATACAATTTACATCCAAATAAAGTCACTTTTAAGAATGAAAGGAATGTTATCAATAGTTTCATCAGGATGAAATGTATAAGTCAGGGCTGTTCTAAATGAATGGGGATTTACTTTTACCTTAGATGTAACAGATGGGTGTTATTATTGTGGCTATTTATTTTTCTCAGTCTGATGTTTATTATAGGCAACAAATCAGAACTTGGAGAAACTTTTCTTTGGAAGAGTATCTTGGATACACATCAACAGGATACACATTAAGCAATGCTTTATACATGGTAGAAAGAAATGAATTACTAAAGTCTGTCAGGAGAGCCAGAGATTCTCATTACACAGGTCTTCTAAAGTTGGAACTCAAAACCATCAGAGATTTCAGATGGGCTTAAGGGATTTTTTTAACATTTCTAAAGTACAATGAAATTTTGTATGAGGAGGCATGTTGTGCTTTTAGGTGAAAGAGATTTAACATTAAATTTATCATATTCTTTGGGGTCCATAAACCCCCAAGTTAAGAAACTACTAATTTAAATATCAAATATACATTGCATTCTTAAGAAAGTTCCCCAAATGATTCTTATGTTCAGTGAGTCTTGAAAATGCCTGGGTAAAGGGTATATGAAACTAAAGAAAGGGAGACGAGGTACTTGAAATGGGAAACAGCAGGCTGTGAACATCTTGAAAGCAGGGATCATGTGTTTATTCATTTCTGTGTGAACATAATGCTAAATTAATATTTTTGAATGAATGGTTGAATAAATGAATAAATACAATAAAAATAAAATAAATATCAAATCGGAGAAGGCAATGGCACCCCACTCCAGTCTTGCCTGGAAAATCCCATGGACGGAGGAGCCTGGTAGGCTGCAGTCCATGGGGTCACTAAGAGTCAGACACGACTGACAGACCTCACTTTCACTCTTCATTTTCCTGCATTGGAGAAGGAAATGGCAACCCACTCCAGTCTTCTTGCCTGGAGAATCCCAGGGACAGGGGAGCCTGGTGGGCTGCCGTCTATGGGGTTGGACAGAGTCGGACATGACTGAAGTGACTTGGCAGCAGCAGCAGCAGCATATTTATATCATGCAAATTAATAAACAGAGCTATTTGGCCTATTTCGGCCAACTCAGACAGATCTAAAACCCATAAAAAATCATGCAAGTCCAATTTTCAATTTAAAAAGATCTAACATGTAATTAATAACATGAAAATTATTTAATCTAATGCAAGAGCAAAAGGACAAAAATAGGTGATATTTCATTTGGTCATTCTTTCCTTTATCAACTAAACATTTATTGGACACAGTATGTGCCATACATTTTGCCAGGCAGTGGATTAAAGCAGTGAGGAAAGGACTTTCCAGTCAAGTGTCTTCCCTCATATAATTTATAACCAATTAGGAAATATGATATGAAACAATTAAAGCCTCATATGTATTCAAAGATCAAAAATATGCTCTGGAGAACTACTAGGGTTCTCAGGCAGTAAGGAGAAAACCTAAGGAAGAGTCTTGCAGGTTTTGGCTTTTATATATTTAGAACATAAAGAAAAGTAAATGAATGAATACATTTAAGAGTTCATTTAGAGAAAAAGTTGTAATACTAAAATCCCATTGGATTAGAGTTTTAGATAATTTTACAATTAAAATTGAGTTGAACAATCTGTCCTTAAATTGTTAGTATAGATAAACAAAAAGACAATTGATAGATAGTTGATAGAAAGAAATGATACAGCAATAATCAAAACTCCATATTTATCTATCATCTACTATCTATCTAGTCTATCTATTGATATATTATTGTATTTACTAAACTCCAACATCAACATAGGTAGACATTAAAAAATATAGCAGGATGTGATGTCAATTTCTCATTAATAAGTTCCTTAAAACAATTTAACTATCTCTACCTAGATTTTCCAAAGAGGTTTCAAACTCACAAATGTCTAAAAGAGAACTTCACTTTCTCCCTCTCTACCTCAGTTTTTCTCATTAACAACATTTGGTCTAAAATCCTGAATTGCAATTGATTTTGAACTCTCACTCATCATCCTGATGGATAACTTCAATTACCATTCCTTCTAAATGTCTTAAAATCTATCTACACTTTTCAATTTATATTCTATTTGATTTTAAGTTGTCCATTGTAAATACACAGCTAACTTATATTTCAAAATCTACTGTGTATGATAAATAAATACGTATTAAATTAAATAAATGAATGAGTGAAACAGTGACAAAATCAGAGGAGGTAAAAACACTGGTAAAAGAAGAGATCTGTCTGCAGTGCAGGAGACCAGGGTTTAGTCCACAGGTCGGGAAGATCCCCTGGAGCAGGCACTGGCTACACACTCCAGTATTCTTGCCTGGAGAATTCCATGGACAGAGGAGCATGGCAGGCGACAGTCCATGGGGTCACAAAGAGTTGGACATGACTGAGCAACTAACAGTTTCACCCCTCTCAACATTTTCACAGAGAGATGTGGGACACTTATGAGGACAAGAAATGCCCCATTTTGGCAAGATTTTCTATCATGACATATATATTATGGATTATTTCCTTGAAAAAATATTTTGTGTCAACACAAAATATATTCAGAGGAATTTAAATATGCTATATTTCAACTTACATATTGAAATATTTTTGTACGTTGATCTAATATTATTACTTTGCATTTACAAATTAGCACTCAGAAATTTACTGAAGGCCTAAAATGTGCAATGCACTTTGTTAAGTTCCACGAGGGAAATAAGCTATAGGCTCTGAAATACTTCACAGCTTTAAGTTAAAACTTCAGAGGTACATTGAAAATGTCTTAAATGTGAACCAGAGAGGAGGCAATAAAGTATAATACGTAAAACTCTTTTCTTCAGTGACCCTTTGGATTTGCTGATTGATCAGGACCATTGGAAACCATTCTTTCACTTTCTGTGAGAGGGCACAGATCAAAATATAGTCAAGACACTGATGATTAGCATCTGCTAGATGCTTTCTAGTTCAACAGAAAAAGACTTACATATAGAAAGATATATGGAAAGTAAATCAGAAAAGCAATGTGTTTATTATAGCTTTTAAAATATCAAATAGAGAACACTTACATAGAGTTAGTTATAAAGAAATCATGAAATTCATGGATTTATATATATGAAATTCATAGATTCATGTGTTTCTTAAGACTACTCACATACCCTATGATAAAAATTAAAACCGATCTCTGTATATATGTCAAAGATAATTAAATACCACCAGGGTTGTTTGTAATCATTTAAAACATATTAAAAATATAACCCCCAAAACAATAAAAACATATTTAAGTACCTTGTATTATGATATAACTAACCTTATACCAAAATACCATTTTTCATGAAATAGTTTTAAATGCAAATAGTGATGTCTTTAGTAGTATACTCTGAATTATAAAGTAAAATATATAATTCACTGAACTTGGTACATATATATAAACAAAAATTCTTTGGTTATTAAAATTTCTAGTGAACTTGTTAAGATATATGATTTCACATAAAGAGTTAATTAAACATTTAAAATGTACACAAATGCAGCAAAGAATATTGGTTTGTTTAGAAAGCTTACTAATCTCGTTAGAGCGACTAGGCGCTGGAGGTGGCTGCATGCCGTTGTGAGTAGGTACTGAAGACTGGTGTGATACTGGAGAAAATGGAATCATATCAAAGATGTCAGTAGAGGGTGACTTAGGTGTCACAATGCCTGCCTGAAATGAAAATAACATGAATTAGGGTAGTAGTCCATGTAAACACATTATAATGAAAAATATTTCACACACATATAAAAGACATGTAAAACCAACATATGTGGTTGAGTCATATGAACTTGCCACTCTGTAGATAAAAAATGGTTAAGTAGGCAATTTCATACAAATGAACCACATATGCCAAATGCTTATTGGCAGGAAAATATAAAAATGTTATCAAAGATGATGGCAAAAATGGTAACACTATTCTAGAGAGATGTATCTTTTATTTTGGATTTTTTATATATCTAGAAATAATTGCCATTTATATAAAAGAATTGAAAACATGTTACAAACTATTTCTATAAAACCTTGATATCAATAATGTATTTTGCATAAGATTATAAGATTTAGACAGAAATAACTGAACTTAAGTGATGCATCTTAAATATAATCATTCAAAAGCAATGATAATGATTTTAAAAAAATTTCAAGGAGTCTATTTTAAATTGTATTTATAACTCTAGTGACTGCTAACTATTATATTCGTTGTAGTGACATTTATTCTTAGAATAAGTTTTCATCGAGTGTTCTACAGTAAATAGGTGCCTTGTAAAATAAATTATAGTCACTAAGTATACCACCAAAGTGATTAAGTTATCTGGGCCAATCTGGGCTTGGACGTAATGTCAGAATGAAACAATCATCACTTTACATAATATGTAATTTACATATAAAATTATATAATATGTAATTTTCATACAGGGAAGAAATATATATTTATATATATATAATATATCATCTATAAACCAAGAGAATTTTCATTTTGGAAAGAAATAGTGAGGGGAAATTAACTTTTTCTATAAGAACGTGAACATTGCTTAGAACTGCTTAGAGTGGTACACATTAAAATTTGTGTTTTCAGAATATATTTTTTTGTTTTATAGGTGATGTAGATAATGAAAAATAAGGCTGATTGTGTGTAAAGAGTAACTGATTTGCTATTCAGTTTACATGACTGTTATTGCATTTTTTCATGCAGGAGAATAAAATAGCTGACATCCCCCTTTCTTTAGCAACTTACTTTCCCTTTATAGTTTATCAGTCACAAACACCATACAAAGACTTAGAGGAAACTTTACCCCTCAGCAACTTCCTCCTACTCAGGAATGTTCTAATCAGCCTCTCCTTCCATTTCCCCTGGCACCCATCTCTCTCCTCTTTTTCAGGATTTAAAGATACTCAAATCTTGACTTTGTTAAACCAAACCAACCAGAAAGCTACTCAGTGCTTCTTTACTCCTCTAGACTCTCATTTCTCTTTCACTTACCTATTGAAGCTGAACTCTTTGAAGGAGGTATTACATTTCTTGCCTGTTTACTTCATCCAATCCTCAAGATCATTCTAGACCATCCCCCCCCGCCTTTTTTTTTGATCCCACTCCATGGCATATGGACCTTAGTTCCCCAAACAAGGATGGAACCCAAGCCCCTTGAACATGGAGTCTTAACCACTGGACTAGCAGAGAAGCCTCTAGACTGCTCGTTTTGCTGAACTGTACTTAAACAGCTTTGCCAGTATCACCAATGGCCTAACTTCCCAATTACCATATTAGATGAATCTTTTTAAAATTTGTATTGGTGTATAGATGATCTACAATATTGTGCTAACTTCAGGTGTACAGCAAAGTGAATCATTTATACATATACATATATCTACTTTTTTTTAGATTCTTTTCTGATGAATCCTTGAAAGTACTTGTCTTACTTCATCTTTTTGTGGATTTGGACCACCGCTCTCTACTAGAAGGGCTTCCCTTGTAGCTCAGCTGGTAAAGAATCTGCCTGCAATGCACAAGACCTGGGTTCCATCCCCTAGGTTGGGAAGATCCCCCGGAGAAGGGAAAGGCTGCTGCTGCTAAGTCACTTCAGTTGTGCCCAACTCTGTGCAACCCCATAGATGGCAGCCCACCAAGCTACCCACTCCAGTATTCTAGCCTGGAGAATTTCATTGACTGTATAGTCCATGGGGTTGCAAAGAGTCAGACAGGACTGAGTAACTTTCACTTTCAATTTCTCTACTAGAAACTCTCTGATGTCAGATGACCCAAGTACGCAAAAATGGCACATAAAAACCCCAGATCACATCATCAATTCAAGACACACTTGATTTTTTCAATACTATATAAATGGCATATACTGGCAGAATTCAAAATAATATATGGGATAATAAAAATAATTTTCTATTTAGCAAATTACATGAGGTCTTGGGATGCTGTTGTCACTGCCTGGCTTGGGAAAGCCCCGTTTAGAAGGTGGTGGTATTAATGGTCCCAGTGATAGTCTGGAATCAGGAGAGTTGACAGGAGTGACAATAATGGAAGAAATATTTAGACAGGGAGATGAATCATCAGTACTATGCCAAAAGAGGGCGAGCACCTCTGAAACCCATGTTGCTCATGATCAGACATTTTGTGCAGCAGCTGTAAAGGAATGACAGAGAAATATACTAAGGAGAAGACAGAAGACATGGAGGAAAAAGAATATATGATAATTTATTCATTAAAGAATATTGTGAAAATGATAAGTAATTTCAAAACAGCTTTTTAAAAATTGAAACAACTAGTTTGAGTAGATTTTTTTCCTATGGCAGGACCTTCAGATTCTATGTTCTTTAATTTGATGCTTTTTTACTGAAATATTACATTTTTATATATTTAAATAAAATATTGCATTTAATATAACTTGAGAAAGAAGGTATAGAGGGAAATGACAAATGCCTGAAGATTTATTTCTGAAAGAGCTTTTTTGTGATGAGATGGGAGAAGGAAAAAAATAGCAACAAGAAAAAATGTCAATGGGAGTAAAGTCTAGTAAAAAGTTAAGTCTGTAGAATTTTCAAAAAGGGGTACAACATACATTTTAGATTTAATCCTCCAATCATTCTTTTAAAGTCTTAGCATTGGTACTATTATATCATTATCATACTAAAGATAGGGGAATCAAAGCCCATCGATTCTTTGTGATTTACTCCTATGTAAGGTAAGAAGCAAAGCCAAAATTCAAAACAATCTGACTCCAATCATCATGCCCTTTCTATACGTAGTGAGTTCCAAGTGGTAAAATTTTGGGGGGATGAACAGAGGCATTGTCAAGTGACTTCAAATAACTCTGAGAGATACATAATAATAAACAACTATTATAGTATACTGTATGGGGTCAATTTTTGGATGACTTTTGGAAGCTACTTTCATTAAGTCATGGAAAGCTACTGTCAACTACTGAGCTGGACAGAGTTGAGCAGCCAGATGTCAGAATGGTCAGTTAAAGCAACCAAACAAATGAAAGTACATAATAATTGAGCTTTTATTCATTTACTCTAATAGTGTAATCAAGAGGCCAAAAAGAAAGTGCTGGCTTCATTAAGGTCCCATTCCTCAAAGAATGGCACTGGGCAAAGGTCAGAAGCATCATTATAGAAGCAGGGCATTCTCTCTGTCTTGCCCGGGAGCCCTGAACAAAAGGTTACTACTGGTTTGGTTTGGTTTTGGGGGAGAGAATAGGGGCACAGAGGGAAGATCAAGGAAAAGAACTAAGAGTAGAAGATACTTAAAACTGAGCTTTACTGGAGAAATACCACTAGTATTTCTTTAGTGGACCAATACCAAGGGATCATTTCATGCAAAGATGGACACAATAAAGGACAGAAATTGTATGGACCTAACAGAAGCAGAAGATATTAAGAAGAGGTGGCAAGGATACATAGAAAAACTGTATAAAAAAGATCTTAATGAACCCAATAACCATGATGGTGTGATAACTCATCTAGAGCCAGATATCCTGGAGTGCAAAGTGAGGTGGACTTTAGGAAGCATTACTGCGAACAAAGCTAGTGCAAATGATGAAATTCTACCTGAGCAAGTTCAAATACTAAAAGATGATGCGCTTAGAGTGCTGCACTCAATACGTGAGAAAATTTGGAAAACTCAGCAGTGGTCACAAGACTGGAAAACGTCAGTTTTCATTCCAATCCCAAAGAAAGGAAATGCCAAAGAATGTTCAAACTAGTGCACAATTGCACTCATCTCACATGCTAGCAAAGTAATGCTCAGAATTCTCCAAGCTAGACTTCTTCAGAGATCAATGCAAAGAAACAGAGGAAAAGAACAGAATGGGAAAGACTAGAGATCTCTTCATGATAATTAGAGATACCAAGGAAACATTTCATGCAAAGATGGGCTCAATAAAGGACAGAAATGATATGGACCTAACAGAAGCAGAAGATATTAAGAAGAGATAGCAAGAATACACAGAAGAACTATACAAAAAAGATCTTCACAACCCAGATAATCACGATGGTGTGATCACTCATCTAGATCCAGACATTCTGGAATGTGAAGTCAAGTGGGCCTTAGAAAGCATCACTATGAGCAAAGCTAGTGGAGGTAATGGAATTCCAGTAGAGTTATTTCAAATTCTGAAAGATGATGCTGTGAAAGTGCTGCATTCAATATGCCAGTGAATCTTGAAAACTCAGTAGTGGCCACAGGACTGGAAAAGGTCAGCTTTCAATTCAAACCCAAAGAAAGGCAATGCCAAAGAATGCTCAAACTACTGCACAATAGCACTCATCTCACACGCTAGTAAAGTAATGCTCAAAATTCTCCAAGTCAGGCTTCAGCAATACGTGAACCGTGAACTTCCTGATGTTCAAGCTGGTTTTAGAAAAGGTAGAGGAACCAGAGATCAAATTGCCAACATTCACTAGATAATAGAAAAAGCAAGAGAGTTCCAGAAAAACATCTATTTCTGCTTTATTGACTATGCCAAAGCCTTTGACTGTGTCAATTACAATAAACTGCGGAAAATTCTGAAAGAGATGGGAATACTAGACCACCTGACCTGCCTCTTAAGAAATCAGTATGCAGGTCAGAAAGCAACAGTTAGAAGTGGACATGGAAAAACAGACTGGTTCCAAATAGGAAAAGGAGTATGTCAAGGCTGTATATGGTCACTCTGCTTACTCAACATATATGCAGAGTACATCATGAGAAACACTGGACTGGAAGAAACATAAGCTGGAATCAAGATTGCCAGGAGAAATATTAATAACCTCAGATATGCAGATGACACCACCCTTAGGGCAGAAAGTGAAGTGGAACTAAAAAGCCTCTTGGTGAAAGTAAAAGAGGAGAGTGAAAAAGTTAGTTTAAAGCTCAGCATTCAGAAAACAAAGATCATGGCATCCGGTCCCATCACTTCATGGGAAATAGATGGGGAAACAGTGGAAACAGTGTCAGACTTTATTTTTGGGGGCTCCAAAATCACTGCAGATGGTGACTGCAGCCATGAAATTAAAAGACACTTACTCCTTGGAAGAAAAGTTATGAGCAACCTAGATAGTATATTCAAGAGCAGAGACATTACTTTGCCGACTAAGGTCCGTCTAGTCAAGGCTATGGTTTTTCCTGAGGGCTCCAAAATCACTGCAGATGGTGACTGCAGCCATGAAATTAAAAGACACTTACTCCTTGGAAGAAAAGTTATGAGCAACCTAGATAGTATATTCAAAAGCAGAGACATTACTTTGCCGACTAAGGTCCGTCTAGTGAAGGCTATGGTTTTTTCCAGTGGTCATGTATGGATGTGAGAGTTGGACTGTGAAGAAAGCTGAGTGCTGAAGAATTGATGCTTTTGAACTGCAATGTTGGAGAAGACTCTTGAGAGTCCCTTGGACTGCAAGGAGATTCAACCACTCCATCCTAAAAGAAATCAGTCCCAAATATTCACTGGAAGGACAGATGCTGAAGCTGAAACTCCAGTACTTTGGCCACCTCATGCAAAGAGTTGACTCATTGGAAAAGAGTCTGATGCTGGGAGGGATTGGGGGCAGGAAAAGAAGGGGACGACAGAGGATGAGATGGCTGGATGACATCACTGACTTGATGGACGTGAGTCTGAGTGAACTCCAGGAGTTGGTGATGGACAGGGAAGCCTGGCTTCCTGCGATTCATGGGGTCTCGAAGAGTCGGACATGACTGACCGACTGAACTGAACCACAACACGGGGGGATTTGGTAATTCACAATTTCACAGATTCCTGACTTTTGTATCTGAAAGGATGATGGAGCTGGAAAGAACCTTATAGGTCAGCCTGTGCCCGTCTGGGACACACATGACATGAAACTGAGATACAAGATCCCATGGTGTGTCCCCAAGCTTGTGATCCCCAGAGCTGTAACTACAGTCTTTTCTCCCGTTCCAGAAAGTACATCAGAATGCAACTGAGAATGATAAGCATAGGGATAACCTTTAATCTTCTCTATTCTATTAAAAAGACCACTGGCAAACCTTAACGATTACATGAAAAAATTACGCAAAAAGACCTTGAATAAGTCACTTTCCTGTTGAAGACTCAGTTTCTCCAGGTCTAAGGCTTGTTTGATAGCTCTGTGTGTGTGCACATGTGTGCTCAGTTTTGCAACCCCATGGACTGTAGCCCTCCAGACTCCTCTGTCATGGAATTTTCCAGGCAAGAATACTGGAGTGAGTTGTCACTTACTGCCCCAGGGGATCTTCCTGAGCTAGGGATGGAGCCTAAGTTTCCTGCGTCTCCTGCATTGGCAGGTGGATTCCTTACCATTAGTGCTACCTGAGAAGTGCTTATATGATAGCTAATAATCCTGAACTGATTTAAGAGTCTGTTTGGATATCTTGTGAAAGCCCCAGTGGCTCAAATGGTAAAGAATCTGCCTGCAAAGCAGGAGATGCAAGAGACTTAGACTCTTGATCCCTGGGTTGAAAAGATCCCTTGGAGAAGGAAATGATTACCCAGTCCAGTATTCTTTCCTGGAGAATGCCAGGGACAGAGGAGCCTGGCAGGTTGCAGTCCACGGGGTCACAAGGAACCAGACATGACTGAGTGACCAATAGTTTTCACTTTTCACTTTTGGAATGTCTTGATAAAATCAGGGTGTGTTTTACAATGAGATGGAGAGATTTCTTTTATCAGAGTATCTGGTATCAGGGTCCCTCTTAGCTGAGGGCCTTGTTTAGACAAATACTTTAATAAGTTTGAGGACAGGATTGAGAGCTGGTAGAAGGTGAGACCCTCAGGGCCTAGGTGATGACTGACTTAGAGGCTCCAGAGAAGAGGCCTGATCTGTCAGGATACAAAGAATTTATTTGTAGTTCCTGACAGGGAGGGAAGAGATGGAAAAACAAGAGAACCGAGGGGGGAAGAAAGAGGAGGTGAAAGGCTGGGTACCACGTGGAGTGAGGGTGGGACAGAGAATCTGCGCAGGGTGAGGGGACAGCCAAGGACTTTAGATCCATGATTCACAGACTTTAAGGAATGGAACCTCCTGGGATCTTGGTAAAACCTAGATCCTGACTTGCCAGGCCTGGGGTCGGGCTCAAGATATTTCAAGCACCCAGGTCATACAGGTACTATCGGGCCTCTGACCACACCCTGAGAAGCAAAGCTTAAGAGAACAGGCAAGTCTCATGAGGACTGTTAACTATACTCAGGTGCACTATTATACCATTATGGGATACGAAATGGGGTCATCTTGATGACACCAGCTTTCTGAAGGTCCCATGCTCATACATGCCTTTTCATAAGCAACCTGAAAGCTGCAGGGCTAAGGTCCCAGACACAGAAGCAAGAGCTGAGACAGAGACCCCAAGCCCCTAGGAAGTCACAGAATTCAGATTTCCATAGACTGTGCAATTTGAAACAAAGCGTATTTATATCTCAAGGGACAGGGAAGACCAGACTACAGATATCTGAGTCACACTTAAATAGAAAGCCTGGTCAACTCAACTCGTCTCTTGGCCTGTGTTGTGAAGCCCTCCTGACAGGTTCCCACTGGGTGCCACCCCAGAGACAGTGTTCCGGTGGGTCGTGCTGACTCCAGCGCAGCTCGAACGTTCTCATTCAGCTGTAGTCTTGTTACAGGCCTCTCCAAGCACGGACACTGGCATATGCTGCACTGCCATTGACAGGCGAGCCGGATAGCCTGTCGTCCTCAGTGCCTGCAATTCACATGGACGGTGCCACTTCAGTGTGATTTGTCTGGGAGGAGCCTGTTTTCAGAAGAAGGTGGAAGTGTCTGGGTGGCAGAGGTGCTGCTAATTGATCTAACAGCCTTGCTCCTGGCAAGGCGGTGGGGAGCTGCTCTCTTTACGAGGCTGGATGAATAGAACTGCTTTAAGAGAATGTTGGTCCTGCAGACAGACAGGCGTGTGGGGTTGTCCAGCTTGGCACCTGCATGGATATATTACTGCCATCAATGGGGCCTTTGAGGTGATAACCTAGACTTTGTTATTTGAGCAGTCTTTTATTTCTCTTTGTTTTAGACCAAACAGCCCTCCTTTTCAATTCCAAGAATCCGCTGTACAATTAGCCCTGGGGGGCAAACTTTGTCACTGCAGACCTTTCTGGGCCTCCCATGAGGACACCCATGGGACAAACAGGGGACTCAGCCTTTCAGAGTGATCAAGCTGGCCAGCACATGGGGAGCTCTGCCTTTTTAAGACTCCTCTGGATGGGGAGGTTTGCAGAGGGGTTGGTTTTTCATTGTGGTAGAACTCAGTAAGCCGGGAAAAAGAATGTAACCAGGAGAATATATAATTACACCCTCAGCTGATGAACAGAGTTAGTGTTTTTCAAAAAATGATGCATTTTGCACTTAAAAAAATCTTTCAATGCACACATTCCACAAATGGGCATTTCACGAGAGCTATGGTTATTGATATAAAAGTTGTGATCACTGAGGAGAAGGAGAGGGGATTAGAACTGGGAATGATGCCTGACCCGCATCCTATTTTATCTATATTGCCACCTTGAAACAAAAAGCAACAACCACCACCACAGAGACACACACACACACACACACACACACACACACACACACACACACACACAGAAAACAACTCCTGAGAACAGAACATGATCCCGTGTGTGTGTGTGTTACTGTGTGTGTGTTATCCTGGGAAAAAAAGGTCCAGAACCACTGCTCAGAGTCTAAGATGCTGAAAGAATCTCAGTTTACTGAGGCCAGGCTCTTATTTGGCAGATAAGGAAACTGAGGCAGAGAGCTTAGTCACTTCCTGGACTTGGCAGCTTTACTTCTTCCTATAAAATTCACCTCAAAAAATCATTTGTAAAAATTTCAGTCTTCTTCTATCATGTAAAAAATGAATTGGGTCATAAGAAGAAAGTGGCAACATCACATCAAAGTAACCATTAACAGCATTTAAGCTAGCTTCTAGCTTAGCTTTTAGTCTTAAACTCTTAGACTTAATAATTATCCTAAAATTTCAGTGTGTTTTCTCTGACTACTTTATTTCAGACTGTCAAAGATCTTTAATGTTCAGGGTGGGCCATGCTATACACTTGACCTGTTTTTGTAAAGTTCAAGAAACAAATAAAAGAGGACAAACTAAAGTTATTCTACTTTACATGAAAATTTAAAGAGAAAAAAAAAATCCTGGCTATGACACAGCAAGCAACATTTTAGCTGGACATTTATTAAGATGGCAGAATCTTAACCAGTCCCACATTTTCCTCCCCTTTCTCTCTGAGGGAAATCAGCCAGACAACAGCTTCTGATGGGCCACCAATTAGTCTGGCTTGTACTGTCTTTCTAGAGCAATTTGAACCACTCCCTAGAGGCTCACAGTATAAAAATGTGAGAGAGCCAACCAGGGATCAGATCTCTGACAACATCTGCTTCAAGTGCTGTCCACCAGAGGGTGAAGAGGGTCTCCAAAGGATGGGCGAGAGGAACCAAGGGTTGTTTCACCCAGGGGAAAAAAGGCCAGAAGCACACTTTGCTGCTGCAAATCTCTGAAGGGCTGTGGTAGGGCAGAGATATACCCTGGAACTCTCCCAAGACAGATCTAAGACCCAAGGAGAGGACCTGACAAATGAGTAGCCTAGATGACAACAGCAAAAAAAAAAAAAAAAAAAAAGGCTGATAAGAAACCAAGTAAGCTCTGCACTGTGGCAGTTATCATCACAGCCAAAGAGGTTTATCCAAGCTGCAGTTATTGCTAATTGAAAAGTTATCCAAGGAATGAATGTGGGTCAGCTGTAGTGAGTGGATGAACCTAGAGCCTGTTATACAGAGTGAAGTCAGAAGGAGAAAAACAAATATTGTATATGAATGCATATATGTGAAATCTAGAAGAACAGTACTGATGAACCTATTTATAAGGAAGAAATGGAGAGGCAGATATAGAGAACAGACTTGTGGGTATAAGTGGGGAAAAGACAGGGTAGGGTAGAACCGGGAAAGTAGCAGTGACACATACAGACTATCATGTGTAAACCAGAGTTGCTGGGGAGCTGCCGTAGAACACAAGGCGCACAGCCCGGCTCTCTGTGATGACCTAGAGGGGTGGGATGGGAGAGGAGAGGCAGGCGCAAGAGGGAGAGGAGAAATGTGTAGTCGTGACTAATTCCCCTTATTGTGTGGCGGAGGCCAATACAACATTGTAAAGCAATTATCCTCAATTAAGAAAAAGAAGGAAAAAAGAAACCAAATTATCAAAAGATTGCTTGTTGTGCATAGAACTAGGTCAAGGGCAGTAACTTATTCAACTTGAACATTCCACGGCTTCAGCATCTCAGCATTGGATGCATCTGTTTGCACAAGATGGCACACTCTTGCCTCTGGGTCTGGAAAGTTTAAGTCCTGGAAGTTGATGGAGTTTTTTTTTTTTCCCTACCCCACTGTGTGGCCTCCACAGAGAGCTGTATTAATAGCTGTCCAGTTTCATCAAAAAGAAAGTAATTCTGCCAGACACCACAGAAATAAAGCAGACTCATTCTCATTCATGAGTACTCAAGTTGCCAGTGCCATGAATACAGGACTGAGAGAGGCGTGAGAGATGTGATTAAGATGGTTTCCACAGAAAAGGAAGGTTAAGTTAGCGCGTCCTGCCGTTGCACTGATTACACCTGGATTTGCCCTGGTGACTTGCTTGCTCATAGTCCTGGTGTAGGCTTGGGGCCAACTAATTTTCTTAACTTTCTCAAGGATTTAGAAGATACTGGTATGCTCTGCTAGGTTAGCTCTGAGTCATAAGATTTTTCCTGAACAATGTTGCAGAACTGATGGTGGCAGCTTGGTGCCACCCTCTTAACAGCCACTGGAAACATGCACAGCTGAGTAACCGTTGGGTTAAGACAAAAGCTGACGGGGGGCCTGGTGACCTTTGGCACCAACAGTTATATATTGCATGTAAGTCAGAGAAAAGAAGCAGGGCCCTTCCATGCCGGCCTATCAGATAGTGCTTGGATCTGGAGAGCCTACTGCATAAGCATGGCTGAGGGGTGTTCCCCAAAACCAAGCCACGGCAGGAACCCTGGCTTATGGTAAGACTGAGAGCCATGTGCCAACCTCCTCCCTTACTGGCTGACTGATTTCAGGCAAGTTAATTGGTATTATCATCCCCTGGATGAAATGAATTTAAGG